>BJFM01003775.1:77218-105609 GCA_016586285.1 Arothron firmamentum | reverse complement strand
CCCCCCCCCCCCTGCAATAAAACAGACGTTCTGCTTCTCAGGCCACTGACATCTGCACAACCTGGACCAAGTTTCATGCACAGTCTGGCTGCTTTTTTGGCTTATCATGCTGAAAGTTGTTAGGAGCTTCTTCAGATCTTTTTATCATCTACCTGACAGGTTGGGATTTTTGAAGGCAGCTATTCTCACTAAAATCCTCACATTAGCATACTGGCCTAGTCTGATGGTGTTTTCATATTGAGGGAGCTAAGATAGGACTTCCTGAGGGAAGTCTCTCTGAAGAGGCAAAACACAGGCAGAGGAGTAGAACCTCCCCCACAGACACCAGTGAAATCACCCTGACATTGCTGTTTCTTCCCCACACAACTGGATCTGATCAGATTAGGACAAATAAACTTTTTTTTTTTTTTTTTTTGTCTATTCTTAATCCCAGATTAGCCAAAAAGTTGCCCTCTGCTGTGTTAACTATTACGGCTGTGCTCTATCAGTTAAAAAACCTTGCATTCAGCCAAAAATAACACCTTCCTACAGCCCTACTGAGGCGGTAGCAGTTTTCTGCAGTTTTCTGCTTCTTTTCACAGGCTTGAACTACACAGCGATTCCCTGAAAGGATTTTCCAAAGGTGTTCCTGCCTGCACCCTGAGCACACACACACACACACACACACACACACACACACACACACACACACACACACACACACACACACACACACACACACACACACACACAGAAGGAGTGGAAAACTCCCCTGGATGGATCCTATTTATTTTGTGTGTGTGATTAAAAAAATCAGATTAAAAATAGATGGTTTATGCGTCTTTTAATTGGTGCCTTGTAGAAATTGTAGAATGCAAAAAAATGTGAAAATTAAAATTAAAATTAAAATTTAAAAATTGAACGCAGTATATGAAATATGATCAGGCGTGAAGGGTGCCACCAAGTGGACACAGGAGGAATGACGCGCTCTCGCTTTTCAGGTGATCATCCGTGTACATCTTAAATAAAGTTGCAGCCAAACGGACGAGCGGCAGCAAACCTGTTCAATTTGTCTGATTCAATGAATGAAATTCATTTATTGCTAATTTCGAAATAAAATAGTAAGTTTCATGTAAATTTAGAATCTTCACTTTTTATCGTTATGGACAACTTAAAAAAGAAAATTGTCTATCTAACCTGACATTATGATAATGTGTGAATGAAAACATAACTAACTGGATGTAAGATCCCTTGAAAAAGATGGTGAATTGATCCATATACTCAGTCTGATGTAGCCGACTCTGTGAACATGCACACAACATCTGCACTTCTTGTCTGAGTAATAAAAGTCATATCAGCTGCAGATGTTTGCTTGAATAAATCTTAAAGTGGACGTCTTGTGAAACTAAGGAAAAAGAATTGTCGTCATGCATGCAGATGAATATTTTAAATATCTGCCCGGTGTAAACGTGGCCGCGGATGCGTAAAAGTGATAAATTGTAAAGTACTTTTTCAAATTCTGGTGCCTCTTCTAAAACATAAAAACTCGAATTAATAGCTTGTTCTTCATCTAATGATTAAGTTTAGTATATACATTATGTAAAGGTTTCTAAATAAACACCAGCGGGTTACGGTCTCAGCAGTTATAGATCTGTTAAAAACAAATTTCCAGTTGAATAATTTAACTTCCCCCCCCCCCCTCCCCCCAATCCTGTGGTAAAAATGGCAATTTAGAGGCCACAGTGTCCTCAGACAATATTCCCTCACACAGCTGGACCACATCCAGCCGGCACCTCACAGGTACGCACATGGAGACCCAAATCTGAAAATCAGCCTCTGAACGTAGCTCACCTCCGTCCAACCGAAGTCGAACAGAACGCAAGGACTCAACAGAACAGAACAAAACGCAACTTACTTTGTGTCTAGATGAGAGGTTCTGCAATCTCTCCTTCGGGTGCCTAAATTCATTTGTATTCATTTGTCCTGGCAGTCAAAAACCTGACCGTTAATCACAGCGTGACTCCTTTGGAAGGGGGGCAGAATGAGACACCGGTCGCTGTTTTACGCATTTGACAAGCCTGAGACGAAGTTCCAGATGATAAAACTCATGTTGATTTGCTTGTCATAAATTCCTTCTGGCAAGCTGGTGTGACAGAGAGATTTCCTGCTGTCTGTCGATATTCCTCTGTTTCATTCATTTATGCCGATCCAAATCGAGGGACGCGCAGCCGGAGAGAAAGCTGGGTTCTTTTTTGGAGGGGGGTTACGGAGTCAGGAGCGCTGGACTCATCCCTTTCCTTTTTAAATAGGCTTTCTGTGGGTAAAGCGATGGCAAAACGCGCGGCCAGGTGTCAAGTTACAAACCAAGCGGTTGAGTCGAGCAACTGCACGCCTTCAGAGGGTAACCGCGTGGATTTCACCCAAACCCCCGGTGCAAAGGTAAAGCATATGAATGAACCACGGTGACGCACGGCGCACAGCTCATCGTTGACTGAAGCTCGGCACGCCCACGGCAGCTTCAGATTCTCTCTCAAGCATCTGCCTCGCTATCTCCCAGTACGTAAAATGATGACAGGATTTATTTATGCTTCCCCAAGGCTCTCCTCACACACCAGCCAGGCTAGTTTTGTCAAATCTGGCAGTTTTATTGAATAGCTGGTCATTGTCCTCTTCATTGCGTGAAACACGTGTTAATGAGGAAGCACCTGGATCAGCTCCCATTACTCCAAAAGAGTGCGGGATCATCACCGCACATTTGTTTGATGAAAATGCAGGGGTAACTAGGTTTTAAATCACTTTTCTTTGTATGGTTAAGTGTCCT
The DNA here is from genome assembly GCA_016586285.1 of Arothron firmamentum. Taxonomy (NCBI): domain Eukaryota; kingdom Metazoa; phylum Chordata; class Actinopteri; order Tetraodontiformes; family Tetraodontidae; genus Arothron; species Arothron firmamentum. Next base: position 102,809 of record BJFM01003775.1, on the reverse strand, counting down.
CCCTACAGAAACTTAGGAAACATTTTTCCACAAATTACTTCTCCTACATGCTGTAATTATTTGGTCCAAAGGATTCACACTGATGGAGTTTATTCAGTGCTGTAAACAAATTACCATTAACTTCTTAATTTAGTGAAGTGACAGAACATGTAATGTTAGCAAATCTCATATCAGGTGGACATTTCTGAGAAAAACCTCTGTGGTTCTCAGTCTGCGTTATCTTAATTCATATTTAAAATGGCTAATAATATTTGTACCTTGCAATTAAATCGATTTAAGGGGATTCATTTAGAAAATGGCAAAGGAGAAAGTAACATCTATTTATCGAATCCCCACATTAATCTCAGCAAATCTTGATGAATGTGGCCAAACATGACATAAATTGCTCTAAAAGCAGACGGTTGTACTCAGATCAACGCTGAAAACAGATGCAGGAGTGTGCGAATAACCAGCAAAGGAGTTCAACGGGCTTGTCGGTGATTGGAGTCAACCGGAGCTCACCCTTTGAACTGACCAAAGGCCTGGAGCACTCAAAGGTCGCCTTCAAGGACAACTTGTTAAGGTGGGGTCGACTGTGTGTCAGTCAGGTTGATCGCTGCATTTCAGCTCAGGAACATTGGTCAGTCTGCCTGGGGGTGGGCTGTGCTAATGGATCCAAGTCATTAACATCCTCTTTATAATCCCATTCACACAGTCCACTGTGTTTCAGTGCTTGGTGCCACCTGACCCTCCCGTGCACTTCCAATGAGCCACTGCGACTCTGCCTCCCTCTTCCAAATTACAAACTCCGCGCTCGCTTGCGCGCTCGCTGCCACCCCTTAAAGCTGCTTAATTATGGTCATTGGCACCAGGTCTGAAAGCTCCCTTTATCCCCCCCACGCTCCAGAAATAGGCCCTGCTGAATCACACAAGCAGCCCAGATCAAACATTCCCCATAGGGAAGGGGTCATTACTTGTACGCAGGGCGGACACAGCCCAACGGGTGCTGGGCCACGCCTTGAGCCCAAATTGCAGCCTGGGCCTGCTGAGGACACAAGACTGTTCTTTGATGCACTGAGAGAGTAACAGCAACACGGGCTGCCCGGACAGCGGTGTTTACAGTGAACCATCGACTGTATACACACGTAAACAAAAAAAAGTGTGTTCTGCAATGCAAAAATCGAAGAAAATTGATAGATGTTCTCCCGTGGTCTGTATTAATTTGGATGCTATTGCTGCTTTATAAACGAAGCATCTCCTGCAACCACTGCAACGTGTAAAAAGAGCTGAAATTATCCCCAAATTATAACCCTCAGGGAAGATGTGAGCCAAACAGTGGTGTGTTTCAAAACCTGCATGGATGTGAAATAGAACTGTGTCACCCAGCAAATAAACAGGTTGTGGAGACAGTCACCTCTGTTGTAGGTGTGTTTTCACGCTGGCCCACGGCAGCGCAGCGAGGGAGACAGTGCTGTCTCTCTCAGCACCGCCGCGCACAAGAGGACCGTTCATACAGGGAAGTTGTGCATCTGGGCCCATGTGGTGCACACGTGCATGCATGTGTGTGTGTGTGTGTGTGTGTGTGTGTGTGTGTGCGTGTGCGTGTGCGTGTGTGTGTGTGTGGAGAGGTGGAGAGGTGGGTTTTTCCTTTACAGGTGGGTCCATCCAGTTGTTTTTGGTTTCTGGTTATGGTTTGGTGATACAGAGGCAGATGGAAAGTGGTCCAAAAGCCTCCACTCCTCTGTTCTTTCTTTCATGCTACTTATCATCTTCACTTTGATCTGCTCAGAGCACTCCATCTTCCCCAGTTCCCTCCCCAATTTGCTCTCCAGCTCTCTCTATCTCTCTCTCTCTCTCACCCTGTTGCTCCTTTACCACAAGCATTTCCAGCTCTGGCACACCAGAGTGGATAGCCACACCGAGAGCAGCACCACAACCATAATGAGCACGTTGATTTCTCATAACACCAGAATAGTCTGCTGGAGTAGTTTTTAGGGGGCAGTCTTTCCATCCTGGCTTCCATGGATTGGAAGTGTCAACACTTGACAGTCTTGCACTTTTGAGGTGTGAAATATAGAGCAGAATTATCCACTCCATGGGCTTTTTTTAGCTAAGGATTTTTTATTTTTTTTTTGCATGCTTATGATTTCCCCGCCATGTCTCTGTTTTAAGGGTTGAGATGCTATTGGACGATACGCAAATGATGCAGGTCACACCTTGCTATTTTTGTGAGATTGAAGGTTGATTGAGGAATAATGGAATAAATCTTGTAGTTCAGTATATCATGCAGAGCATCCCGCTGCCCCATAAGTTAACAGGTTTATATGTTACCTACGCTCAAACAGCCCTCCAGCATCAGTACCTGCATAACAGAATATCTCCCTGATCCCTAAGCACCTTTTCCAGTTACAAATGGAGCATGCACATAACTCAAGGCAACATCGTCACTGGGCAACAATTTCACACAATTTGAGTCATTTTTATACCTCATAAACGTGATTGACTATAAAGCTGTGTTTTATATAAATTTGGAACAACTACAAGCATCACAATACAGTTAAGTGGATTTGGATATTCTTGCTACATATGCAAGTCATAGAAATGGGGCATGCTAAATTATGCCACTATTTTGTGTCCGTCTCTGTGTTGTTACTTGAGAGCTGTGGAGAAATTGCTCTAGAATTTTAATTTTTTAAATGGAACTATATGGTTATTTAGCTGCTTCAGTATAACCCAAAAATACTGTTTTAAATGCATGATGTATTTTTTCACTCCGCTCTGTTAGAAAGGCCTTGTTTGTATTTCAAAATAAATCCAGCATATTTTGTGCTTTCCATCGTGGATTGACTAGACAAACCGTCAGGTTAGCTAGCAGGGGAAACGGAAAGGTGGAGCAGAAACCATTCAGCTTCTTTTTAAAGTTCCTGACACATTTTGTTGGCAGCGGGAGAGAATATTGACCCAGGACCAACTTGGCACCACCACAAACGCATCACAGACACAAACATCTTAGTCCACACCTGAGTGAGTGGAAGCATAGAAGATGTACTGTTTATACGTTAAGTGTGTGCACAGGTATGCAGACTCCGAGATCGGGGCGAGACAGAATTTTGCAGGATTGGGTCCTGTGAAATTCCACCATGTCAGGCCCCTCCCCCTCACAGCACGTAAAGAAGCAGGCCAGCTCCCACCCCCAGCCACTCCAATGTTTTAATCCAAGGGTATTTTTGTTCCATTTGGAACATAATGAAATCCTCTCCCGCTCATTAAATCTTAAAGGCAGGTTTCCGATTTGCCGCCTATCACCTGTCAGACAGAAGCACAGTTCATTCTTATTCTGGACACAAAGCTGTGTATTGAATTTGGATTGGGCCACCAGAGACCTGGGTAAGTGGAAACAGCAGGGTCCAGTGAAACCTGCTCACTGGCATGAAATCAGTGTCCAGATTCCAGTGATTCCGTCCGTAAAAGGACTTCATTATGCTCTCAGAATTTAGACTAGACAAATATTGAACTTGGTTATTATGATGCTGTATCCACTCTCCGCCTGTGGAACCTTGTTCCACACCAGGCTCAGTGTTTCCATATCCAAGCGATGCCCACCCCATCGCCACCACCACAAAAAAGAACCCCCCCCCACCACAACCAGTTCTGTTTCTGAGACAAACTGAAAGACAATTCAAAATCCTGCAGGAAATGTTTTTTCCACATTACTGGCGCGTTACAGACCACCACTCCTCTGCCTTTCTTCACTCGTTGTTATTCTGACAGAGACGTGCGCAGAATGTGTCACCTCTCACATCACTTCAAACAGATGGTCTTTCACTTCGCGACCCCTCCACTTTCCACGCTTTTAAATACCAGAGCTTCCATGTGGAGGTGGCGGGACGGCGAGGGGGGAACGATCGAGTTCATCCTCATTTGAACCACCTCAACTGAATAGAGCAGGAAAAATAGCCAGAAAATCAGTTTTACAGCTACAGGGTTTAAAAAGGTGGATGTTGGGCAGATGTGTATGTAGAAGAAAAAGGAGGGAAACACACACACACACACACACACACACACACACACACACACACACACACACACACACACACACACACACACACACACACACACACACACACACACACACACAAACACACACACACACACACACACAATTTCTTTAATGTAGAAACTGCTGTATAGCAAGTTTTTGATTCTTTACACTCTTTATTTTTGAGTAAAGACAGTTTTGTGTGCGTAACGGAGTAGGTTTTTTTTTTATACAATTTCCTCTCAGCCTATACATTTATTTCCTATTTATTTCCTGAAATGTCTGGTTCTCTTTAAACAAATGGAAGACTGCGGCTATCTGTGTACAGATCAAAACTGGTCAGTTTTGTATGTGTGTGTGTGTGTGTGTGTGTGTGTGTGTGTGTGTGTGTGTGTGTGTGTGTGTGTGTGTGTTGTGTTTGGAGAGAAGACCATTAACTGTCCTGTAAAGTAAAACAGTTCCCAGCTCTTGGCTGTGCAGTGGAATCACTTTCAGATGGTGCAGATAATGGGATATTATCCCACTTGCTGTGTCCACAGAGACTGCAGGAAATTGGAAAATTTTCAAAACAGACACGAGTCACGGGGCCATATGACCCAGCGTCCTGCCCACATGAATGTGATGACTTCCTCTTCCGGAGGGTGACATGAGCGCGGTCCGTCCGGGCAGAATGCTTCTTCTGAATGAGGAGAGAGAATCTGGAGTCCTTACACAGCAGAATGTTTTTTCTCTTCGCCTTGAAGCGCCAAGCTTTGCATTAATTACATCTCTTGTGTGTTGAAGCCTTTAATGTGTGATTATATAAAAAAAATAAATAAATACAGTGAACTTCCTGCAGGAAACGAAATCCTCCGGCAGCTACAGCCGGAGCTTCTTTTATCAAACCGCCCATGGAAAAACAGAGACTGATCCATAATGCATTCAAATGGAAGCTCCACAAACATGAGGTTCTAAAGGTTTCACTACTGCCAGATGAGTGGAAGGGGCTTATTTTGTCCAAATGTCATTGAGCTGTGTGCTGTCAGTCACACGGGCTGAGGCCTGCGTGGAAGATTGGCAAACCTTGCAATTTGCTGCCAATCTTAACTCCTTTCCTTCTTCTTTCCAGCTCTCTCTCCCTGATCCTGGTTCCCTCAGAGACCCTACCTCCTGCCTCTCGTGTGCTGAGGAGGAAGCCAAGGTTCGAGGGAAGAGAGGAAAAGCTTATCCTTTCATCCGACAAAACTTTCTTCGCCTCGGGGATAAATAATAAACATTTAATTTCCTCTGAACGTTACTGCGGGGTTTTGTATGATGTAAAGAGGAGAAATGCTAGAAATGCTAGTAAGTAGTTACTCATACTTGGTTTGTTCCTTCCATTGGAGATCTGCAAAGAAGATGCTTCTGGGGAAAGGGTTAGAGCTGCTTCACTTAATCGAAATGAAGGGATAAGGGATTATATCACAAAAACAAAGATTTTCCAAGCATCAGTCTAGGAGAATTACTGACAGCTGATGGTTCGTGGGAAACCAGTCCTCCATTTAAAGGGAACTATATGAACCAGTGCTGTTTGTTTTCCACTGTTTATTCATCTTCCATCATCTGGAAAACCAAGAATTACTCATCCCAAAAACAAGCCGGTAACATTGGGGTTCTTCCAAAATCAAAGTTATGTGAATGACATAACATCACTTCATCCTCTAAAATCACACAGGATGATGGGCGGAGGGCGAGAGGCTATCAAAAGTTTCCATCAGAGTGTTATTTCTTCCTGACAAATAAGCACTATCGCCGCTCTCACCTTGTCATTATTTCAGTTTCTAATCTCAGAGCTGCACTTTGTCCTCACAGCACAGTCTGTGCCAATATCCAAAGTCTGGTCATGTGATTACACAACATCTGTAAAGACCAACATGTGTGCATGTTTATCAGGCAGACCTCATTTTTCTTTTGGTGTAAAAAGACTTTAAATCCAAAGAGAGTTTTTCTAAATAGCCAGCAGCAACATTCCAAGCATTTCTCTTCAACTAACCATCGATGGCAGATGCTGCATGTGGTTCTTAGATGATCTTTTATTGTTTAACACCATCTTATTATGGCGGTGATATTATAGCGCCGCTGCTAAGACCCAGCAGTCATTTTCTGGGGAGCTCTAAATGGTTTGCGCTGCAATCGCACTTTGAAGCCTCTTCAACAGGATTTGGATGCTGCCAGAGGAATAGTTGATGTGAGCACATAAATGATAATGATGCACCAGAATCCAGCTTTGAGGAGCGTCTCTGTGGGATTGTTGGGGAGTCGTCAGGTGTGGAGGGTTACAATCTGCCTGGTGTGCCCGAATTCACTCTCAGGCGATTGAAATAGAGAAAATTGAATAATTACAGTAATAAAGATCATTACTGCTCTATTTGTGCCACAGCAGTAGCATTTGCTCCAAATATTTTATGTAATAAACCTGATAAACAAGAAAATTATTGTCAGGAGTCAGGTCCTTTATGACCTGTCTGAAAACAAAGACTCAAAGATTGCCTTTAAATCTGCATAATTTTCCTCTTGTAAAACATTATTTTATGCTTTAAACAGTCAACACTTGCAATAATCTGCAATCCAAACAGGGAGAAGAATAGATGCCAGTTCCGAAGTGAAGAGAATTATTTATTAGAATATTTAGGAGATAATTACAGTCCAGTCATTAAGAGAAACTGCCTCCTGGATGAATGAGACAGTTGTACCCATGTGATGTAACAGCTTTTATTGCTCATTTCTACCACGTTTCTCTTTATTGTCATTGCTGGTTTCCATGTCTACAACCAGCAAATGGGCCATAAGAGGGTTTAGACCAGTCTTTATGCCAGCACTAATGATAGGAATAGTTGATCACAACTTGAATAGCATTTTTATGTAAATGAATATATAAGAAATGGGGCTTAATCAAAATAATATCAGAGGAAGTTCACCCTGGATTAATCTTGGTGTCCTGTCAAACCAGTCTAATAACAGCCTCCGCAAAAACAAACAAATATTGCATATTAGGTCTGTGTGTTTAAATTTTATTCAGATTTTTTTTTCTTACAATCTGCCTAGCGATGTTAAGCCTCCTGATCCTGAGGCTGGCCTGTCTGACCTCGCAGATTATTCAAAATAACACCTCTCGTAGCCATTCTTTTCTACTGTATATGGTGCTAAGACACCAGCCAATAAAGAGCAGTGATATGGAGAAGCAGAGGCATGCTAATGACAGACACTTTTATTCTTACCAAACTCTCAATCCCTCAGAACTCATGACTTTGCTTTGTGTTGGACTGAATTCCAATCGGAGCCACGTTAATCTGCAGCTCTGGCACATGTGACCGCCTGCAGCCGAAGTGACTTATACTTACATTGAATACAGTCTCTGTGCCTCTGTTATTTCTGCGGGAGGAAAGGAGCCAAAGAGACCGACCGTCCCGCTGCCATTTCCAAATGCCAGTGGCAGTCAACGGACGCTGGCCCCTGCGCTGAACAGGAGGCAGTGAAACGCTCGGAGCGTCTTGCGTGTTCGAATAAACACCCACTTTCAGTCCGAGGCCCCTCCAAGGGTCAATACACTGTTACATCACAAAAGCTGGATTCAAAGTTTGATGCAACAAGGTCTAAGTGGAGGCCAAGAGGTGCACAGAGCTGCCTCACATTCATTATTATCTCCTTGCATCCAGCCCCTCTAATCTCCCTCTCACTCTTTCTAATTAAACATCCAATCTTTCATTTCATATTGCGCCATCTTTCTTGATGTTGCTGCGCCCCTCCTTTCCGGCTTTTTCATTTTTAGCACAGCTAAAACATGGAGCCTCCATTTTTACCAGGTAAATGTCACTTCTGGTAGTCTATATTACAATGCAGGAGTCACAAACTCTTGGGTCTTAAACTAAGAAAGCTATTTGGGAATCAACTCTGTCTATGTTATGCAAGAAAAACCACTGAGGTGCCATTTAGGGAGCTGCAATAAAGCCTTTACCTTTGGAACAGTTTTTGCAAGATGTGAAATTTGATGCATATTTTATAGACAAAGCTACCTCTGGTGGTTATACATGCATGATGTGGAATCGTGTAAAAATACATTTTAATAAAAAAGAACTACACGATTTCTGGAATAATAAAGACATGTTAGTGGTGCCTACAAATTCAATCACATGATCCTCTCATACATGCAAAGGGCTTGTTACCGAAAGTCTAATACTTAAGATACAGAGAGAAAATTGCTACCTGGCAACATGCTACTATATTTTCCTTTGAGCATATACAATAATTAACTTTATATATACATTCCCAACCAGTGCTTATCCAGCTGTGTATTTTGGTGCACAACCAAGCTGAGGCCACTGTCATTTCCCAATAAGGACTCCGTCTTTTGCAGCCTTGTTTCATATGAAGTCTACAGACCTAACCCGCCACACTTGTCCCAGTTAACCAAACCTTAATGACAGGCTTGTCTAAAGCTGGAGTCTGTAAAAATGCCTGCAAGCACTTCTATTTGTCTATGTCTGTTTCCTGTCCTCCACTCTGACTTGACATGCACTGTCATTCTACAGTACCTCCACATTTTCATACAGCCATTTAAAAAAAAAAAAGAAAAGAAAAAGCTTGCATCAGTGTCACCTGTGAATAAATAAGAATATGCAGTGAGTTTGCAATTTACCAAATTTGACTTCATTGCTTCCTTCCTGAGGGCAGCTTCTTGTTTTTGCTCTTTTCTCTTTGGGTTGTATTTTGAATGGGGCCTTTCTACAAAACTCATTAATATCATAGTACAGTAACACCTATTTTCGCGAGGTGAACTTCCTGCAGAAATCCAAACAGGTCAGAAAGACACAGATGGACTTTTGAGAATTCCTGGTGTTTGCCTCCCACTGGAACAGCAGACCTGTGTACAGGCTATGGCCCGGCCTCATGAAGGCTGCTCACTAAGGAATCACTGAGGCTCGTTTCACAGAAAACATCCATCAAAAGGCTTCATTTACCTGGAGATGAAAGATGAGCCATTTAACCCCTTCCTCTAGCCTCAGCCTGGCCTGTTGACATCTGGTTATGTTCTGACACATAAACGTCCAAAGTTCTTTCTGTATCAGGGCTTCCGTCGTATGACATGGAACAGCCTGCAGGCGGCCACACCATGCGTGTTGGGAAAATACGTCGCCTTCACCGGATTAAATGCTCGCTGTGTTCTGAGCACGTACGGTCAACCGGTTTTACCCTTTACAAACTTTCAGTCGTGTGTATGAGCTGAAAATAATATTTCATTTTCTCACATCTACTCTTACACCTGCAGAGAGGCTTTGGATAATTCAGTGTTATTCAATCATCTAAATCCCCTCTGGTGGCCCATGGCAATTTAGAGGCAGTCTGTCATTTATTTTTTAATCATAATTTGGGTGCACAACATGTCCATAAAGTGTAAATTAGTTGTGGGTGTATAAGATTATGTAATCCAGTGTTTTCACTGATGTCATAGCAGCCAAAAAAAAAAAAAATCTCCATTTGAACCTAAGCAACTATGATATGAAATCAAGGCTGACTTGTGGTATAAAATCCAGAGTCTCCTCCAAAATACGCACCTTTTGCTAAGAGAGGCGGAGCCTGTGCCTCCATTAAAAGACTACATTCAGGCCGCTGCATGCTATGGAGGAATGCATGTTGGCAAACAGGCATCAAAGAAAGTGGCACCCCTCAAGCAAAATATCACGCCCCCCGCCACAAATGACACACCACTGTTCACACACTCACTGGCACCACGCATCTGCTTTACATTAACGGTTATACTCCAGGATGAATGCTTAAAGCTGCATTCATTAAAACCAAGAGAAGAAAAACTTCTTTTTTTATTTCCAGAGAGATTCTTTTATGTATGTGGATATAGAAATAACGTACTGAAAGAAAAGAGGCAATAAACCTTTTAACTGATTATTTTTTCTTATGCAATATGAAACATTTTGTATGACTCTGGTTGAAGCCTCAAGGGTATGCATAATACTGACTAAGCCTAACAGAATTTTGACCTTTTCCACACCAATTTAGCCGTCTGTGCAACTTCCCTGACTGTTAGAGATCTAATCTTGAAAAATCTTCCCTTTAGGAACCAAAGCGGCCTCGAGCCGGATGAGACGAGCATACCCCCTTTGACCAGATAGTGATGGACACACCCAACATTCTTCACATTGCAGCTGACCGGGCAGCAACATTAAATCCTGGACTTCACGGGACTGTACTCATAACACGACCTCACACTGCTGCCTCCACGCTGCTCATCCTCAATGTTTCTGTTTCAGTGAGTGCTTGTCTGGATCTTTGGGACATGATGGAATGACCTCCAAACCAGCCAGGTGCAGATAACATTACAACTAATCTTAAGGAGTTGTAGCAGACAGACTGATGAAATATATGACTAATATGTTCTGCGATGTAGTGTACAGAAAACTGCTGAAAATAAAAACCCAATGAGTAGCTGGACCTGCACGCCTGGGCCGAAACCTGGGCCTACAGCTCTCCATGTGGAAAAGCAGCTTACTGCACTGCTGAAAGTCCTCTCTGAAACAAAACTCTATTCAGGTCAGATTAAGATCACATTCTGAGGGAGGACAATGGGACCACTGATCTGGGGCCAGCAGAAATAGAGAAGATTGTTTCGCTGACCTTAACTGAGATACACTTTAGACGGCCGCTGTTGCAAGAAAGCAAACAAAGACAGGTAAATCAAGGAGCTGAACCATTTCCTCTTATCTGATCAGTTAAGAAGACCGTGCAAAGGTTTTGAATTCTATATTAAAACTTTACAACCATGCATGTCAACAAGATAGTTTATGTCTTTTTAAGGGTTGTTTATCTCTCCCAGAAAAATGCACATGGTACGTAAATATGCTACTTAAAACTGTACCTGTTTAATACAAAGCTGCAGGCAGCTGCTCACAGTAGCTTAATTTGACTTCACGTAATGATGATAATGGGTCAACTAAACTGGCCTCATTGTGTCCAAATGTGCCTTCAAATTTCCGTAATTACACGTTAAATTATGCTTGTTCAAATATTATAAAAGCATAAAGGGGCGCATTCAGATTCGAGAAAAAGCTCATGCATAACAGAATAAAAGCTTCTGTACAGATTAAACAAACTGGATATGATATAATCCATTTATTTAGCACTTATTGGAGTCTTTGTGTGGAGTTAAATTGCTGCTTTTATATTTCTGTTTGCTTCATGATCTTTCAACGAAATGTTAAATATTTTACTAATCTTCAAATTTTTGCATTTAATTTCTTAACTTTTAATATCTGCTTGAATTATTTCAAGATCTGAAACTAAAAATACCTAATTCACTTTGAGAAAACAGGGTTTGTTGAGGTTGTAGTATCCATGTTTCCAAAGTCTGGTTGCTGGATCCTTTTGATTCAAAGAATCACTCAAATAAAATAACTCTGTGGGCCCTTTGCTTTATCGGTGATGTACAGATCCTATGTATAGGCTGTGCCTAAAGACAGCTGCTCTTGGCATCACCACAGATTTTAGCTACTGGTAACCAGTTCCTGCTGAACCACAAGAAACCTGTAATGAGACGCACAGCGTGATGAGGTGGTTTTAATGGGAGACCCAGAATTATAATTACTATTATTACAAGTCAACCCTCCCTGTAAAACTCACATGTATGTGCTCTTTCACTCTTTTACCCTTTCCGCTCCGGTTGAAGCGTGCATGTTTCCAAACTGTGGGGCATGTAGCAGTAGTTGTCCATACGCATCAATTTGGCAGTGCAAGAACAAGAATATTAGTTAAATATCTTTTTTCTTTCTTTCCTTTTTCTTTTTTCTATTTAGAAATTGAAATAAAAAAAATTAATGAAATTAAACTACTATAATAGTTTAATTTAACTTTATTGAAACAGTATCTGTTGCAATCAAAGTTGTGTCCAGGCACAGAAACCCTACAGCTGCCATTAAAGGGATCCAAATTTCTAACAAATGAACTAAAATCTGAATATTAATCTTGTTAATGAAGCAAGAAGTAATCCATGCCTGCTCTCATTTGAAATGCTTATGCAAGCTTGTCTGGCAATGGGCGTGCATACGTTACAAAGCAGACGGGATGATACCACATGACTGCGCCAGAGCCTGTTGTCATAAATCATGTACAGTACAAGCCTGTAATAACATGTGATCGTGTAACATCTGATACAACCTTTGATACTCGCAGCTGTGACCGAGGGGCCCTTTGATAACCCAGCACGCCCTCGCTGAGATTTGATCTGAGTTACAGGTTTTTAGGAAACATTTCATTTTTCCAAAGGACGTCATGACCACCGTGCACTTTGAAGGATTGATCTTTTTAAACTAAGCTGAAGATCAAAGGAAAAAAGACATGTTATGTAATGTATGGAATTTATGGAAAGATTATTTAAATATATCTAATGGACGTTTATAGTAGAGTGGACCTTTACTTTTGAGACCTCCAAGAATCTCTTTGTTTTGTATAAAAATCTGAAAGCATTTCTTCTTCTTCTTTTTTTTTTTTTTACATCAAAGACAAACTTTACTTTGTTCTTAAGTGTAGTTTTTGCTTGGAAACTGCACTGCACCAAATGAATGTTAAGATTTTTATACACAGTATAACCTGTTTCATGTTAAAAATCCATCTAATTTCATCCAGGCGGAGAGCATTTTAAAAAGATTTTATTAACAGCCAACACTAACCAATACATATATTTAACGCAGCAAATAAAACGAAGTATTGGTGATTTTACAGAAACCTCAAAGGAAACATTTTGGCATTTTCAAAAAAGGAAAATGGGAAGCAACCACAGATGTTGAAAAACAGGGGTTATCCTTGAGGTTGCTTCTACGTAAATGGCTGCAGGCCAGCAGGAACACTCAGGCTCTCTGAACAGAAAGGCCACGCAGGCTGACGAAGATCCTCACGTAAAGAAGTGCACGTGAACTGAATGCCATTCAAAGAAAATGATTTATTCCATCATTTTTGTATGTTTTCACCCTTCTGTGGCATCAGCGAAACAGCTCTAAATAAAACGGTGTCTCTGTCTGAAGGGAGGCATTCATTAGAGCGCTCCACCACCCACATGCAGTTTACCAACCTCTCAACCTCACATTAACAATCTCTAGTGTCTGTGTGTGTACATAATGTGTGTGTTTGTGTTAAAGTGGGCTTGGCGGGCCTGAACTTTTCCGCTCAGACCCTGATTCCACTGACCTTCGCAAAGTTATTTCTTCGGGTAGTTTATGTTGAATATGTATGACAGGTTTCCCCCAAATAAACACAGTTCTCACATGTGCAGCCATAAATTGGGTGAACGTAGTTGATGCCACAGCTCCACATCCTGGTTGCTACTTTGCAGATTTTGGTTTCAAATTGCGTAAGAATGCAAGAGAGAAGCTGAGAATGAATATGTCTTTATGCCATGCTAAGATAGACGAACCATTTCAGCAGCTTCTGTTTGGTGTTGGCACCCAAACAAAGGACCCGGGAGTGTACTATATAGATATATCCTCCCCCTTTGTAATGCTGGTAATACATGAATCATGCGGCCATCAGTTGGGGAGAAGACAGACAGCAACATCCCACGGCGATGTGAGAGGTTAGCGATCATGTGCCACTGAGGCCAAGGATGGAAGGTGTTGACGCTAATGAATCCAGAATCTTCCTGGAGAGTGATACGAGCTGCTGGTATGTCAGCCGGCTCGTTGCTATAACATGGTCACCTGCCAGAATTATCGTAGACATGCTGAGCTGTTAGTCTGTGGCCTGATGCGGTGAGACGGGCAGTGAGGGAAAGCTCTGTAGACACAATGGAACCTGGCCAATGTGGAGTAGAGCTGTGTGAAGCTCTGGCAGTCTAACACAAGAGAATTTTTTTTCTCCTCTTTTTGTAGAACACCCAAACATTTTGTTTGGTCAGCATGTGGTGCTGGGATGGAGTCCACTCTTTCCATTTATGGAATTTATGGAGAGAGTGGTATTTAAAATACATAAAGTCCAAAGAAGGTTCTGCTTTCCTTCTTTTTCCCCATTAACAGAGTCATAATTGTGTCCATTAATGTCATCACAATAGGTTGAAAACCAGGGGAAAACTGTGATTTGGACTTGGCCTTTTAAAAAGAATTTTAAGGATACGTTATTTAGAGGAATACAGGCTGTAGTGCTGTCACAACATGTTCTCCTGATGAGTTGAAAACACTGAAAGTGCGTTTTAATTTTTGCACAGCTTTCCGCAGGATGCCTGCTGCGCCTACTAATGGCCGCTAGATGGCGTCTTTGCGTCAATGTCAGAATCACCCACTTAAAAACAATGAGTCGGTGAATGATTCGAGCCATATTTTTGTAGAAATATGTTTTAGTTCAACTTTATTTTCACAGCTTGGACGTAATCAGGTAATTAAGCATACATGTCAACTCAATTTGGTTATTGCTATACTATAAACAAAACTGATAACAAAACAGTATTTTATTTCAGTTCATAAAGATCTGTCTTCATTTACATAAATAATACTGTGATGCTGTCACTGTCAGGATTTTCTTATCATAGAAAAATCATGTAGGTCATGAAAAATAACTTTTTTTTTCAAATGTAAAGGATGATGACAAGCAAATGCAAACTTTAAAGGAAAGAAACAATTGAATTATATCTAATTTTTAACCCTCAGAGTGAAAAAAGGGCAGTTTATTCAGGTAAGTAAGAGTCTTGCACGTTACCACTCCATAGTATGTCCGTAACACTGAACATTGTCCATCCTTCTGCCTCAGGTCTCTCCACACTCTGTCTAGTTCAATAGGTCTCATTCTGGCTGAGTTGAACAGATACCTATAACAACAGGCGTTGTAGCGGACATGTTTGTCTCCTACCCACCGGGCACTGTGGGTTGGTGCTACACCAGCCCTCTGAGCACAAAGACCCACAAACACATCCACAGGGACAGGCAAACGCACCGCCGATGCTGCCACATACACCTTTCGGACAACATCCTGGGACAGGACAAAAGCAGAGCCATCACAATATTCTGGCAGGTATTTTTCAGGGTAGAGGGCTAGTGGCATGTAGCCAGGGCTATTGGGATCTCTGTCTGGTGATTCCCTCTGGATCACCCTACCCAGGTAAAGATTCTCAGGGTGCCTGTGAAACCCAAGAAGGTAATCTCCAATGGTGGGGAGGTTGAGGAAAACCGAATCCTTGGTCAGCAAAACAAAGCGTGCTACAGGACAAAAAGCGATCACCCAGCGGAGTGCTAGAATCATCCTCTCTATTGGGCCACGGAGCGATGAGTCATCCACAGGATGACCCTGGACCACGTCTCCATAGCAGTCAGATTCGGCCATGAGAGCTTTCTGTGCAGCAGAAGTGTGAGATGATTCCAAGAAGAAAAGAACATGTGATGGAAAACCTTGGATGAGCGTCTGGTTGGCCCACGTTCTCCTAATGGCATCTCTTTGCATGGAATTAGCTTCAGAACTGAAGACTAGGGTGAGGAGAAAGAGGTCAGAGTTCCTGCAGGCGCTGGGGTTAGCTATTCTGTAATCTTGGGATATGTTTTCCCTGGCAATGCTCAGATCCAGTTTCCTTGCCTTCTCCCTCACGTCGATAACCCTGCCATCTGTGTAAACCCCAGGAGTGGGCTGCAGGATGTACTCCTCAACAAAATCAGCCCCAAACAACAGGGCATGGAAGAGCAGCACATTGAAGAGAAGGAAACACCACTGGTGGGTGCGCAGCTTGCACAGAGAGCACTGGAACGTGGCAGAAAAAGAAAACATAAATCGACACCATTAGAATTCATAATTAGCAGAGAATTAGCACATTACCTGCATGACTGCTAGGAATTAAAGTCTTTTTTGCTTTTGTTTTAAAGTCCTCCTTCTGTAACAGCAATACAGGTAGATAGACAAGGTTTCTACTTTCATGACATCCTAGCAGAATGTAACCCTGCACCAAAACGCAGTAAGTCACATGCTACAACCAGAAGTGTGGATCCTATGTCATGCACAAAGCATTACTGATGTAGAGATGGAAGGTTTCAACTGTCACCCTATCATGTATTTTTTTTTAGCAGTGCAACTAGTTATAACATTTCTTCAAATTTATTTTTCACAGAAATAATCTGCCCACAAATACAAATGGGACTTCAATTATATTAGGTCATTACAAAGCCAAACTATACACATTTAATAATGTTAATAAATTTAGAGGCACAACACTTTTCTTTTTTTTTTTCTAACTGTACCATACAATGTAACTTATTTATCATTAAGAGTTACATTTGTAAGCATGAATAATCTGAAATTTAGACTTTTGACTTTGTGAGTGATCTTTAACCATTCCTCTGCTCCACTGTCTCATATTTGGTACATAGTGTGAGACTGTCTATATATTGTATAGTTTTTTAATTATTTATTTTCAAATCAAAAAAATGCTGACACGTCTTGGATTTTTGTAAGGTCATACGTTATGTTTTAAAAGCAACTGTGTTGCTTTTAACCGATGTTAAATTAAGCGCGTTTCTTACTTTTCTCACTAGATGGCAGGATACTCTCATAACGTTGGATGTTTAGCCTGTGTGACAACACGAAGAAGAAGCAAAAGACGCCGAAGAAGAAAATAAATTTCCGCAGTGGGTAGTTTCTAAACAAGAACGTCATGGCAGCCACCATAGAAAGTTTACTGGAGGAAATATCTGGCATTGAACACCCAACTGAAGCGCTGCAGCTTTTAAAAACAGCGTTGTTGGCTATA
Source organism: Arothron firmamentum (assembly GCA_016586285.1). Lineage (NCBI taxonomy): Eukaryota > Metazoa > Chordata > Actinopteri > Tetraodontiformes > Tetraodontidae > Arothron > Arothron firmamentum. The sequence goes on along the minus strand of BJFM01003775.1, from coordinate 86,052 downwards.
CCAGTCAGCGCTTTGCGGGACTCCGTGAGCGGACAGCGTTTCAATGTTATTTTCGCTCTCTTAAACTCTGATCGCAGGTCGGTTTTCATTCCACATCATTTTTTTTTTAAAACCAATGCTCGAAAATGAAAGGGTGAGAATTGCTGAGTCAGTCAGTGGTTGGAACTCATTAATAATGGGTTGACAAGTAAATGCTTATATTAAACCCCCCATTTCAGTGGAAATTTAAAACGTGGACAAAGCATGGTTATCCACGTTTTAAATTTAGCATTTGTGTTATTTCCGAACGGTTCCGTGTCTCAATTGCTTAATGACTGCAACAATTATTTGGAATATGTTTGGAATTAAAAGATATGTTTGTGTACAGGGAGCAGGTAGAGCTGTGTGTGGACATCCTTGAACGTATTTTAATAGCCCTCAGTCCCGTGTGCTTGGTGCAGAACTACAGAGCAGAGCTGCAGGCCGGTCTCACTCATCCTAATGACACTGTTAAAATACTGGCGTTGACCCAGGTGAGCTTTACGCACAAGCGCACAAGCGTGCACACACTCAATCTCAAACAACTGACTTCATTAGTCTTACCATTAGATTGGCAGGATTGTGGAGCACCCCGACGCTGCCACAGAAGTCCTCAACAACCATGATATTCTTCAAGCAGTCATTAACTGTATTAAAGAAGAGAAGATTGCTGTTGCAAAACAGGTAATGGCAAAACACAATGGAGCCTGTTTGAGTTGTATTTTTAATCATTATCTTTAAGTGACTCTTTGTTTTCAGGCCATCCAGTCGTTGTCTAATTTGAGTCATTCCAAGCCTGGGCTGGACAAGCTGTTCCAGAGCAACTTGCTGACAGTTATGAAGGATGTAATGGCTACAAGTGACATTGTCAGATACAGAATATATGAGGTGTGTTACTTCAAATGTCATCATTGCAATGTCTGTTAGACACTAAAAACATCTGGATGTTTCATCAGAGTTGTTATTTCTTTTAAAACTTATGGCAGCAGAAGTTTACTGTGATCAAATGTATTTTCTGATGCTCTTTGCAGCTGGTGGTGGAAATCTCTTTGGTGTCTCCCATCTCCCTTGGTTACTGTGCCAACAGCAGCTTCATTTCTCAGCTGCTTGGAGAGCTGACAGGCGACGATGTCTTGGTCAGGTAATAAAAATACTCGCTGGTGCAAAGGAGCGACCTGGAAAGTTTTATTTTTAAAATGGTGTTTGTGTTTAATTTATCCCTTTTAGTAGTTTTGCACAATGTAATACTGTATGTTTATGTCCAGAGCTACAGCTATTGAGATGGTGACCGCTCTAGCCCACAGCCAGCATGGACGACAGTATCTGGCTCAGCAGGGTATAATGGACAAGATATCAAACATGATCAGAGGTGCAGAGACGGATCCCTTCTCCTCCCTATACCTTCCAGGTGAGGGAATTCACATACGTAGTGTTCAGGTTGGTGCTGCAGACAGTTGCATAAATGAGTCTTTAACACAGACACATTGTTACTTCTTAAGGGTTGGTAAAGTTCTTTGGAAACTTGGCCATCATGGACAGTCCACAGCAGGTTTGTGAAACCTACCCGGCCTTCCAGAACAAAGTTTTTGAGATGGCCCTTGACCCAGACCCTGTAATGAATGGCGTAGCTCTGGACACTTTGGGGCTACTTGGATCCACTGTGGAGGGAAAGCAGGTCCTTCAAAAGACAGGTCAGTTTTTCCCTTTCCTTTTTTCAAATCTTATAGAATTACAAATGTAAAAGGAGTGTTTAATGCATATCACAGAGGATGCTGATGGTTTTCTGTGTGATCTCAGGTGAAGAGTTTAAGACTGTTTTGTCAAGAATGAGCCAGCTCGCCAGTTCTGGCGCTACAGAGCTCAGAGTGCGCAGCCTGGATGCTATATCACAACTTCTTATTCTACAGGCATGTACAGGGACATCTCTAACATCATCGAAGCATTTGGGATAAACGGTCAGCTTTGAATGTATACCCTTTTGTTGCAGCCAGAACAGCAGACAGAAGACCTCTTAGCTCTGACAGAGTCCTGGTTCCACCTCCTTTCTAAACAGCCCATGGACATGATTCGCAACATCAGTAATCAGCCTTTTCCAGAGTTGCACTGTGGAGCTTTAAGAATATTTACAGTCAGTCATCATCTATTTCTAAGAAGCATCAGTAGCTCTCTGTGTTACTGTGATCGCAGATATTTACTATTGGGCATGTGTGCTTTGTTCCAGGCTATTGCCACTCAGCCCTGGGGTCAGAGGTTAATGGTCAGCACTCCCAGTTTCATGGAGTTTGTTTTGGACCGTTCAACGGGCCAGACGAAAGAGGCCAAAGATGCAAAGTTTGAGCTGGTGGGATCACTTGTGTCTTCATCCACGGCGGCGCACATTCTGGGCAGCCAGCATTACATCAGTCTGAAGGCTTATCTAAGAGAGGGACCTTACTACGTTTCAGCCGTGGCCTCAGTAAGCACAGAAGGAGCTGAGTGAATCATGCACTTAAAGCTGCATCAGTGGATTTTTATTTACTGATTTAAAACTTGATACCTTCTTCAAGACAGTAACTGGTGTGTAATAATGGATGCATTAATGCAGTGGGTCTAACCTTCGACTGCTTGTTCATTGATTCAAACCTTCCTACTCTGGCATTCTTGCAGCTATAACATTAGCCTGTGTAAGTACATGGATGAGTAAATTCAATTCCTTGGTTAACCTGTTAGTCTCACTTGCTCTTCACTGAGGTTGTTTCCACTGGTTTGATGTATTTTCCAGGTTTTCTTGAGTCATCATTGGATTATTCATTCTTTTTCACTTGATCTTTCCATCTGGTATCAAAAATAGGAGTTAATTAACATTAAAACTTGCCTTGCCAATTTTTCTTTGACAGAGTTGGACGATTTAAGACATAGATTTAATGGAGTTGTTCATGATTAACATTTTGGCCTTCCAGTCCAGAACTTGCAGTAATGCAACATTACAGTAGTGTCATTTTAGTAGTCAAATTGTCATACTTTTCCTCGTTATACGGGATTATTGTTTATAATTGAAAAATTATCTTTAAAGAGATGAAAATTTTCTTTTTATACTTGCATATCTACTATCTACAGAAGTTGGGACTTGCTTAAACAATTTTTGTTGTTGCTAATTTTACACTTAATCTGCAGTTTATTTAATTGCAACTGCCTTACAGTTTTAATTCAAGAAACCAAAACTGGAGTTTAACTGATTAATCCATTCAATTTCAAGATATTCCAACATGTGATCGTGCTGAATTTGTCATTTGAAACGTAGTTAAACTTAACTAGTTTTTGCTCGGTTCCAGTAGGGGGCGGCATTTCGTCTTTTCACCAGCTGTAAGTTTCTTAAGGAATTTACTGTTTTAAATTTGTCAAGGGATTTACAGCCATACCTAATACACCTCTCAGCCTTTAATTGTTTTTCAAAACAGTAGTGTTCAATCTATAAAATTTAGGACAAATGCATCTAAATGTGCTTATTTCCTGTTATAATTCACACCAATAAGCCCATATTTTAATTGGTTGGTGTTAGAAATGCTAGCATTGTGTTTTGGTCTTTTAAATGACAAGTTAAGCTACCATGAAAATAATTGATCAATTAAAAAAAAGTCTCAGATTACATGTCAAGCTAAACTCAGGCGAAGATGATGTTTTAAACTGAAATAATTTATGCAAATATGTGTATAAATCCTTCAGGGGTTTACATATCTGCAAATGAACATGTTTTTTTCTCCTCAGAAGGACAACATTTTCACACTTCCATCAGAGCGACTGAGTCAGTTCATCAACACCCATCATGATCTTAAAAATCTCCTCAACGACCTCGTGGCACCTCTACTGAATCATATCACCCCTCCCACATCTCTTCTACACTGGCTCCTGTTTGCATCGCCAGAGCAACAAATATTGCATATTTAATTTTAAAGAAAAAAAGAAGGGAAGCATCTTAAACTGCACCTTGCAGTGCGTTAAAATGCAAAAAAAAAAAAAAAAAAAAAGTTCCCAGTTTCTGCATTACAGCCACAAAACACTCCCTAGTACTTTCGCTAGAGGGAGCCATTTCCTCTCTGCTCAGGTGTTAATTTAGCGGTGATTATCCTCCTCTACCTCACTGCTGCGAAACTGTTTCATCTCCACAAATATTTCCTATCACACTCAGCTAGACACGCTTTTGACACAGGTGAGTCTTGATTACATATCACTATTGTATCACTTTTGCACCTTCTTTAAATCATTAGAGGGCTTTTTAATCGCGACAACAACAAAACTCTCCCACACCTGCAAGATGCACCTGCTGAGCTGCTGCTTTAGGAATCCACATCAAGCAACACAACACCCGGGGTGATGGGGAGAGCACGCCTTTCTCTCCGGGTGTCCTTATTTTTTTGAGGGGGGGGCGGGATAGGTGGAGGTAGGAGGGGACATAACACCCTCCGATGCAATTAACCCACGAAGCGCAGACTGTGAAGGGGGACTCAACGCCGACCACAGCAGCTCTCCAGACCGACGGAAGTGCCGGATCTCCGGCCAAAATGTGCAGCGAATGTTACGTGAATCAGACGTTTGTGAACGATGATGGGACCGTGAACGAGCACAAGCCACGGTAAGAGACGGACAAGAAAACTTTTGGAAAATGCAGATGTGACAGATCAATCGATTGATTATTGCTCCCCGATAGTTTGCAAACTTAGGATTGTATCTGCAGAAAAGAGGGTTGTTATTATTTTGCTGGGAGCGCTGGTTATCTGTCAGCTCTGCTGTGTGTTCAGCTGCTGTTTGGTTTATCCTGTGTGCGCTTTCTTTATCACAGGTCCTCTTATGTTTACATGAATTATGGAAATGATGTCCTGGGTCTCCTGACACCGTTTCACTGAGATCTGTCAAACAAGGATGATGAGGAAACAAAAAATAAAGAAAAACACCCTCCCACCATTCATTTGAGCATGTCTTTACAAGACTTTGAGTGTGCTCCAGTAGATTTGTTTTCATTAAAGCATTGTAAAGTGTGTCATCAGCTGACGCCAAAGTTTCTGCCTCATCTTATCTCAGCCTCCCCACAAGTAATTCTGTATTAGAGGAACAGATATGGACCCTAATGTTTGTCATCTCTCATCTCCTTTTCTTTCTAGTACTCCTGTTTCAGTCTACTCCGCCCGTTCCTCATTCAACCTTCTCTCCCCAGCCGCCCCTCTCCCTCTAACATCGTCCCCCTTCTTCACCATCTTCTTCTCCCCCCTCCTCCAGTGTCTCTCCCGTGGAAGCGCCACACGCCAGCCGTAGCGGGGTCATCTTAGACAGCTCTACTCTCAGGATGGAGCAGCAGGAGAGCGAGGTGCCTCCGCTGCCGCCCCGCTTTCGCTTCAGGGACCTGCTCCTGGGGGACCAGACCTTCCAGAATGAAGACAGGTAGGCAGCAGCGAGGAGAGAAGGGCTAACAAATCACCCTCCGATTATTTGATCTAGAGACTTTTAACCATCAGGTAGACAACAGAAATCATTCATTTCCTTCATAGAAATAGCTCAACTTTTTACTCAAGCCGAAAGTTCAAAGTTCAGATATGAAACTCTGTTCTGAAGTTTGTACTTCAGACCCTCTTTAGCTAAGTAATGGGACATTTGATAAAAAGTCAGAAGGGACTTTAATAATTCATTCACATAACTGATTGCAATGATAATAATGACAGATTTTAATATTTTCAGACCGTCCTAAATGGAAGTCTGCTTCCTTTCTCAGCCTTATGTGGTCCTATATTTAAAAATGTAGTTAAAAGTTATATTAAAAGTTAAATCACACTTTATTACAGATGGAGGAAAAGGTGTAGACACCCATTATTTATCTCTTCACACTACAGCCTTTAGTTTCTTCCTATTTATTTTTTGTGGTTTGGAGTGCTGAGCTGTCCGTGGTGCTGAACAGTCTCAGCAATTCCAAAGCATCAAACTGGTTTTCTAGAATTAACCACGTGACCCAGTTCACATTTCACATGATCATCCCTTCTTCTAGATTCATTCTTTCATTATGTTCTCAGATGGGTCTGAAGCAGTTTTCTTCTTTTTCTACATTTCTATATTTCCTCAACATTTCAAACTGAATCTAAAATTAAGAGTAAAAAAAACCCTTTAAATCCCATGTTCAGAAGGGTGCTGGAACTACTGTCTACACTTTTTATATATTTATTTATTTAAATGCATTTGTAGGTCTAATTTTGGCCTCAGCAGTCTGGTCAGATTACAGACTTGTCCTTTTTCAGTAAAACCTTGAGGAATGTGAGCAGAAAAATCAACAACCACTGCTAATAAATGTATTTAAAAATAGCTTTTCCCCTCAACATCTTTTTTCCCTCCTTTGGTGTTGCTCATCATGTGTCCCTGTCCTGCACACCCACCTATGATCCGTCCTTGACTGACAGCATCGGTAGCGTGTGGTCTCTCGGTCTCTGGGCTCGCAGTCAGCATCTGCCTGAGCTCCAAAATGTCACTGATCACATCTGCTGGAACAGCCATCATCCATCACTCAAAAGGTTTCTCTCTTAGAGACGCATCGATACCGGCCGCATCATTTCCTCTTAGCTGTCTCATCCCACCAGCTTTCCCTCTTTGCGTCCTGATATTTTCTGCAGCTCAGATATGATTTTTTTGTTTATTTTCTGTTGTCACTTTTACCACCTGACATGTTTCTGAGCTAAACTTGGTGGGTTTAGGGTGTTGCAGGTTCTATAAGCTGGGGATGTGATGGAGGGGGGCTTCTCTTGAAACTGGCAAGGAGTGGTTTTACAGCACCAGAGTGGGCGACAGGGGGGTTCAAGTGGGCTGCCTCTTCTATACAAAAACACTGAATCACAGGTAATGTCATCTATAAACTGCTACTTTAGCTACTTCAAAGTAAGAGAACAAAAGAAAGGAAATAGCAGGGATGGGTGAGAGAGAAGACAGGTGGCAAGTCCAAACAGCACCGCTCATAATAAAGAGACAAATAATTACTCGTCTTCCAGCTATGTTGGATGCTGCACAGCTACTAAGGAGAAACATGCTGCTGCAGCATCAGTTAGGGTTATTCCAGCCACGGCAGTGTTGCTGTGGCAACAGGCCTGCTCATGAGCTAGAAAAAGAGAGAGAATCTGTACTTTTCTAAAAATATTTCGCACGCCATTCTTGAAAGTACACAACTGATCAAACACTGCTTTTGCCTCTGATTTTTTCGTAAGAGGAGCGTTTTCATGCTCTTTGGTTCACGAGTGCATTTTCAAGTTAGTGCTGCGCTGAAGAGTCGTGAGGCTTGTTGTCTTTAGCTTTGGCTCCACTGCGTTAAGGCTGGCTGCATGACACGGCTTCATGCGTTGAAGAAGGATGGATCCAAAGATCATCATTCCCACCTGGGTCAGTTCTTCCGTCCTGGAGCATTTTGGTAGCGACGGGGTGCAGAGGTAGGCCCACACCGAGCTGTCAGTAGCATGCGCGTTGTCCTGCTGTTGCAGTGAGGACTTGGATGCATGTGCAAGGTCCAGTTCCTTCAAATTATGCAACTTGGCTCATGGAAATGAAAGCAGGAATCGTGAGCTCCAAAAGTGCTGAGATGCACTAAAGCGTGTTGATTTGAGTGTCTAACCTGCAGTCAGCAGTTGTCCTTTTAATTCCTCCTGTAATCTTTTGTTTGTTTTCTCCTCACAATGCCTGAATAGCAATCAAAATAAGGTTATACTGGAGGGCGCAAAGTAAAAGAAGTTGCTCTCTCATGAATCACTGTTGTTTTTTTAATTAAAAAAAAAAGTCTGCCCATAACACTCACCAATGATACGAAATCCGTTTTGCATTTGCTTATTAGCTGCAGCTTTAACGGCATTATTCTATTAGCCTATGTGGCATGAGCTAGGCCTTAATTTCATGGCAAAGCAGTTGAAATACACATGCGGTTTAGAACGGCCTGCAACACAGTCAGAGTTGTGGAAACAAAGTTTTACTCTTCTTGATGATTGACTGCATCTCTAAATTTGTTTCCAGGTTGGAGGATTGAAGGGAGGTTTACGATCGGGAGTGGAGTATATTTAGAAATATGGGGGGGGTGTCGTGACTGCACAGCCATTACAGTGTGAACTTGCGGAGTTTACGGTAAATGTGGTGCATATATCTGATTTTGGCACTTCTGGTTGCGGTTCTGATTGCACTAGCAAAACGATCACTACCACTGCTGACATTTTTAAAAGACAGTGATTAGCCTGGAGCAGCGCGTCTTATTGTCCACATCTCAAATGTGGCACTGCAGTATGACTAATGTCAGACCCCCTCTAGCAAGTAATTGTGTGCTCAACAGGAGCTGATTATGGGTCATTACTTGCACCATTATGTGTGCGTGTGGGTGGAAGGGGAGCTGGCACGGCAGCGCAGACAGAGAGCGGTCTGTAGGGCCCTCACGTGTGACACCGCGCTCTCTGCTCAAGTGCCTCCAGACTTCATCTGTGTCAGATGTGACAGCTGGTGGCAGATCTCATCACCGAAGCTTTCCTTGTTATTGTTGCCCTCCTTCAGGGACCCTGTTGTCTAATTTTGAACACAATCTACAACTGAGATCATTGGTAAACCCAGCGGGCAGATCATTAGAAACACAAACAGCTGACCGCCTCCTTTCTTGTTGTCTCTTCTCTCTCCTGTCAGGGTCCAGGTGGAGTTTTACGTGAATGAAAACACCTTCAAGGAGCGTCTGAAGCTTTTCTTCATCAAAAACCAAAGATCGAGTAAGTGGCTGGGGGAATCGACCTTTTCACCTCTTGACCACACTGGAGCTAAGCTGAATGATGGTCGCTACCCCCCCCCCC
>BJFM01003775.1:67088-77213 GCA_016586285.1 Arothron firmamentum | reverse complement strand
CCCCCCCCCCCCCCCCCCCCCCTTCAGGTTTGAGGATTCGTGTCTTCAACTTCTCCCTGAAGCTGCTCACCTGTCTGCTGTACATGATCCGGGTGGTGACGGATAATCCCGCTCAGGGCGACGCTGCCAGTCCCAGCGCGGGACAGCCCAACTACGGCAACAACAAATGGTTGGCTGAAAAGTTACTGTGACGCGCCGAACAGAGAGCACAGACAACACAAATAACTGGAAACCATTAGTTTAGGGCTGTAATATAACCTGTTTTCTAGTGTCTGTCGCATTCACCCATTTCTATTAAACATCTGTTAAAGTTCTTTATTATATAATATCTCAGGTTTTAATATGTTTTTAAGCCTTTAAACATTTTTTTTATGTCTCATTTCACCTGAATCCAGTGTTGCTGTGTTGACTCAATAATACAATAAACGTGATACCGGATATGCATTATTAAAAGTTCAACACATGCACAAATAAAAATCTCGGAGGACTTTAACAACATATTTTGTTTTTTTCATCAGCGTTGACTGCCAGTGGAACAGTGGCTCAGTCCAGGACAGAGAGATTAACTGGTAAGCAGTAAAGTTCTTCAGCTAGCTTGATTCATTTCTACGTGCTTTTAATGGGAATAATCATGTCGAGATTAATCACGTAGTGACGTTTTGCACGGTGGTGTGTTCGTGTGACAGGGAGCTGATTTTCTGGGTGGATCGAAAGGCTCCTGTCTGGGCCATCCAAGTGAGTTTCATTGAAAGAGAGACTCTTTCACATGAGGACAAATGTGATCGTTCATGTGTGGCGTGTTCTCACTGTTTTGTGTTTTTGGGTGTCAACAGGTGATTGTGGCCATCATTAGTTTCCTGGAGACCATGTTACTGATGTATCTGAGCTATAAGGTAACACACACACACACACACACACACACACACACACACACACACACAGGCTGATTATACAACACAGTCTGTGCAAATGATAATACTGAGTGTTTGAGAATGACAGTCAATAATTGGTGTAATTAGATGAAGTCATCTGTCAGAGCTATATTAGGGACAGACGCTAATGGACCGATCAGTTTGAGGTGAAGGATTAAGTGGTTGTGCGGAGTGACAGACCAGAGTTAAGAGGCGTATGGGTGGAGTGGCTCAGTGACTTTCTATTGTTGGTAAAAGGTAAAGTGGATAAAATGTCCATGTTCATTTGTTTCAGGGGAACATTTGGGAGCAGATATTTCAGGTGTCTTTTCTTCTGGAGATGATCAACACTGTTCCGTTCATCATCACGGTAAAGCTTTAACATAAAGTTGCTTCTCACACAGGGAACCTTTAATTTTTTGAAATCCAAACACATGATACAGCCACTTCTTTGTTTAAATGTTGCTCATGTTACATATTTAACCAGCAACATTCAGCATTTAAAGCAATTATTCAAGATGTCGGTGCAAAAATAATTGCCTCATTTTATTCAGACATGAGAAAATGTATAATTACCCCCAATTATTTCTTGCCCTTGAGCATTTCTGCATGAGTTCAGGGCAGATCTCCAATGCAGCCCATTGTTTTTCAATGAGGACAACTCATCTCTCACTTTCCTTTCAGTGGCTATAATTGAGAAAACTTGTCGACTGGTTTCAGTTTGGTTGAGAAAGAATGTGCAAAATCTGAAGGGGGGGGGGGGGCAGGGCTTTCTGCACACTCTAATTCTGACAGGTACATTAGGGTCTGACAGAATGTTCTGTACAGACCTTTGTTGTAGCTGAGCGGGTCAGAAAGAACCAAAGGCATTCTGTTGCATCCCTGGAGGGAGGCGTCATGACGTTCTCTCAATCTAGAACATCATAAAGGAGAGAATCCAATCAGTTGGTTCACTTGTAAATCCTTTTTAAATCCAAGTTGACTTAGTGTTAGTGTTGCTTTTGACGAACTTTACAACTTCAAGCAAACAGCTTAAAAACATGTTGATCCCAGCAGCAGCTAAATATCTCATTCTCCACAGATATTCTGGCCCTCCATACGGAACATCTTCATCCCCGTGTTCCTCAACTGCTGGCTGGCCAAGTGTGCTCTGGAGAACATGATCGTGAGTCTCAAAACGGATGAACTCGACTGTTTCTCGTAACAGCTTGTTTTCAATCGGCGCTTTAACGACTCTGTTGACGCAGACGCGCTGCTGGATCAGCTGACAGCTATTCAGCGGCCGTCATTCCATCTCTCTGCATCGGAAGCATTTGGTTCACAGTGTGATCCTCTGCATCTCTTGCTCTCCTCCGACTGTGTGCGTCCTGGAAGGCCCCTGCTGGGAGATAATTCAGGAGCCCGTTTTCATTTAATCGCGCTGCTCTGTAATACACTCGCTCTGCAGCGAGACACAGCAAAGGGGAGCAGTGTAATTCCATCTTCATTTAGAATGAATAGTTAAATTAATGGTGTGGGGAATTTTCTGGCACAATCAAGGAAGTCGTTGTCTTTCTTTATGTGTGACGTTAAAGTACGCTCTTGCTGTTGGGCAGAATGATGTCCACAGAGCAATCCAGAGGACCAACTCAGCCATGTTCAACCAGGTCCTCATTCTGATCTGCACACTGCTGTGCCTGGTCTTCACAGGGTAAGTCCTGAAGAATTTTACAGCTTAAGGCATGAATTGAGCAATTCAGAAGGTAAAGAAAACTGCTAAAGTCAAAGTACAAATAATGCACTGGTGTCACGTCTGGTAATACAGCACATGCGGGATCCAGCACCTGGAGCGTGCAGGCAAAAACCTTTCCCTCTTCAACTCTTTCTACTTCTGCATCGTCACCTTCTCCACCGTCGGCTTTGGGGACGTGACCCCGCGGATATGGCCCTCCCAGCTGCTGGTGGTCATCATGATCTGCGTGGCTCTGGTGGTGCTGCCTCTGCAGGTGAGGGGATACTGAGAGGAGCGTGTCCCTGCGTTCAGAGATGTGATGTGCTTGTTTTTCATACCGCGTGTTGTGCGTCAGTTCGAGGAGCTGATCTATCTGTGGATGGAAAGGCAGAAGTCTGGAGGAAACTACAGCCGCCACAGAGCCCAGACGGAGAAACATGTAGTTCTCTGTGTCAGCGCACTAAAGATAGATCTGCTGATGGATTTTCTCAATGAATTCTACGCCCATCCGAGACTGCAGGTAGGAAATAAAACAAGCATGGAGATGTTAGCGATCTGCGTAGTGTGTCTTTTAGCACACCTCCAGATTCTGAACTCAAACTAAAGTGTTTTGTGTGTGGCTTACCCCAGGGGTCACGCCGAGGACCATTCCTGTTTTTAGTTTGCATGCTGTTCCAGGGAGAGATCACAACCCACAGTTGAAAATGTTGGACTTGTAATCAACTTAAATTGCTAAAAATATTGTAACATTCTCTTTCTTATTGTCATTATTTTCCTCGTTGAACTAAAGTGACTTGTGTAATCTCAAAGGATTACTATGTGGTGATCCTGTGCCCGACCGAGATGGACTTGCAGGTGCGGAGGGTGCTGCAGATCCCCCTGTGGTCCCAGAGGGTCATTTACCTACAGGGATCTGTCCTCAAAGACCAGGACCTGCTGAGAGCGAAGTAACTGACAGATCCATGCATGCTTTTCCAGCTTTCACCTTCTGAAACATGTTTCTGCCAGTGAATTTGGAGGTCTTTTTGAAAGCATCAGGCTAATTGAGCAGCAGTAATTACATCCTTCTGTCATCCTGATTCCCAATTCTGAATCTTTGGGGAAGCATTAGTTGTCATAACAACTGAAGGAATAGATGCTCTGTACAAGTCGGTTCATCTCCCTGATAGTAAACTTTATTTGGCTCAGATGTGGGCTACATCCTTTCCAATACACGTTTTAGGTAATGAGTTACAAAGTGGCTTCTAACTTTTTGGCCTAAATCCTGACTTCTGAAACAAAGTAAATATGTAAAATAGAAGAGCAGAACTGAAGAACAGCCAGTCCTGCCACCATCAAACCACAGATTTGATGAAGCCGCTTATATAACTCCGATGTATATACATTTGTCACAGTTTCCACAGAGCATTTACAAGTAGGAGATTGGGCGTGTGTCAGCCTGGCACCTTTTCAAATCCACCCACGCTTGTTTTGCATCCTGAAATCTCCTGACTGTGCTAATCATATGCATTAACAGTTCCACACAAGTGCATGTATAGCAGAGTTAAAGGCTGATCGCTCCATTTGAATGAAAGAACGCTGCTCTTTTCCATTGAGTGCTGATTGCCTGAGTGCGTCTATTTTGGCTTTTTTGATGTGTTTTCTCTGATTCTGAACGGCCTGTCCTGCAGGATGGATAACGCCGAGGCTTGTTTCATTTTAAGCAGCCGTAACGAGGTGGATCGCATGGCTGCGGTGAGACAGTAACTCAAATCATTTTTTCCCTTCAAGGGTAAAGATGTAAGACTACAACTGTCTCCATTAGGACCATCAGACGATCCTGAGAGCCTGGGCAGTGAAGGACTTTGCCCCAAACTGCCCCCTTTATGTTCAGATACTCAAACCGGAAAATAAGTTCCATGTCAAATTTGCAGGTGAGCCTTTTCAGACAGTTTCAAATAATTGTTCCAGTCAGGCACCTTCTCTGTGCACCACATATGCCCTTTCTCTCCATCTTTTCCAGATCACGTCGTGTGTGAGGAGGAGTTCAAGTACGCCATGTTGGCTCTAAATTGCGTCTGTCCCGCCACCTCCACCCTGATCACGCTCCTTGTGCACACCTCCAGCGGAAGGTCAGTCACCCCGCAAGACCGAAAACCTCCTCAGGGTCCTTTGCGCATTTGCAAAGGTCGAATTTATTCAGGCTTGCGTGTCTGATGATGTGAAATATGACTTTTAGAGTGTAAAGAGGTGAATGAATTCAAGCAAAGAGGAAGTCTTGGTTCATTGTGGGGAACGGCAGGAAGCCGAGGGAGCATATTGTGCCAGAGAAGAGAACCGGTGCCAAAATGGCTTTTTTGGGACACGATGGGAAATGATTTTTCACAGCGTGCATCCAGATCATTTTCAAAAGCCCTTGTCATTTTTCAGAGGAAAAGCATTAAGAGGAAAATGAAGGGGCCGCACCACGAACTGTGTTCTTGACAACTCTTTGAACAGTTAAGCTTTATTAGACAAAAACGTGTAGACTTTGAGTTTGCACAGACCCGAATTCTGCAAATAGCTCATAAAGATGCAGGTAGAATGTAATTACAGTGCATTAAGGGTAAAAGAAATTTACATATAACTGGCAGGTGGCTTTAACTAAAATATCTCTTAAGATGTAGAGCATGTGTTGCATAAAAAAAAGTGTCAGCAGTCATTTGAATTATTATTAAATTCATTCTGTTCAATTTTTATAGTAAGACTAGCAATTACCGTCATTACCAGATTTCCAAAGGTATGTTAGAGCTCAGTAGAATAAATGAGCTAGAATAGGCTCAGAAATGGAGAATTTATGTTTTGGAAAGGTTGTAGATCTGACTGTATTTCCTCTGCTTGAGCACAGAGAGGGCCAACAGTCTCCAGAGCAGTGGCAGAAGATGTACGGATGCTGCTCTGGAAATGAGGTCTACCACATCCGAGTGTGCGACAGCAAGTTCTTCGGGGAGTACAACGGCAAAAGCTTCACTTACGCTTCCTTCCATGCTCACAAGAAGTGAGTTGACATGTGGGATGATGCATACCTGTTTGATGTTTACAAGAAACCTCTGGGGTGATAAAAAGCTGTGATTTAACATGTTTATTTTGTTTACAGCATTCTAGCATGAGCAGAAATAACAGAAGGAAAAATGAGCTTAGCACTATTGTGTGCAGGTATGGTGTGTGTCTGATCGGTATGAAGAGGGAGGATGACAAGAGTATTCTGCTGAATCCCGGCCCGCGGCACATCATGGCTGCCACCGACACCTGCTACTACATCAACATCACCAAGGAGGAGAACTCTGCCTTCATCTTCAACCAGGAGGAGAGAAAGGGCCGTCCTGTGGGAGGGATATACGATGGCCCCTCGCAGCTTCCTGTGCACAGCATCATTGCCAGCATGGGTAACAACTCAGGGAATTTCTTGTTGATTTATCGGGGAATCCCTAATTTTGAGGTGAGATTTAAAGCTCAGGTGAATGTCGTATACAGGCACCGTTGCCATGGATCTCCAGAATGCAAGTCCCCCGGATCCTTCCGGGAGTAAATCGGTCCCGACTACCGTAAACGGAACAGGTGGTCGCAGGCCAAGCATAGCTCCGGTTCAGGAGATCGCAGATTCCTCCTCAATTCTGCCCTGCGACCTGCTTGGTGACCAATCAGAAGATGACTCCGTCTTCATCGACGAGAAGGGTCACTCGTCTACAGAGTAAGGATTCTGAGTTCCTTCATGTACTGAATGCATCCTGCAGCATTATTAAAGTGCAAATCAGCCTTCATCTCTGCAATACATGCAAATCAGTCTTTTATATAACATTCTGAGTCTAATGAGGCCGAATCCTTTCCAGTGCCACTTAAAAAAGCTGTCTCAAATGTTTTATCACAGAAGGTTTCAATTCACCTTTTTCTTCCCCGGCAGCTATGTGAAAGGTTATCCCCCGAACTCTCCGTACATCGGGAGCTCGCCGACCTTGTGCCATCTATCGGTAGAAAAAGCCCCCTTTTGCTGCTTACGGCTTGATCAGGTGGGTGGACGCCGTCTCTCAAACGCGCTGGCTCCATTACTCACAGCCTCCTAAAATACCTGTCTGCACACAGGGCTGCAGGCACAACAGTTTTGAGGACGCGAAGGCTTACGGCTTCAAAAACAAGCTCATCATCGTGTCAGCCGAGACAGCGGGGAACGGCCTCTATAACTTCATTGTTCCTCTCAGGGCTTATTACAGACCTCGAAAAGAGCTCAACCCCATTGTGTTGCTGCTGGATAATCCGTGAGTTACCTTTTTTTTCCCCGTCCACATCACACCGGGATACGTCACAAATGCCTCGCGCCCGTGTCAGCCCAGCACTTAGCACAAGGCTGCGGAGGTGGAACTTCATTCTAGTTCCCGCTGTTACATTTCCGCCGCTGCTCACGGTGACAGCAGTCATGTTTTCAGCAACAAAGAAAATAAAAAAGGCAGCAATCAGTCGCTCCAGACAGTAACCATAGCAACTTCCTCAGCCTTGAACCTGTGTATTTCTAAAAGGGGAGAAAAGATGAAGAGGAGCGATTCACTGAAAGAAGGCTGAGGGTATTTTTATTAATAACCCTCATGTGTCCCTGCTCAGCCCCCACATGTGGGACACACGCAGGTATGAGGACAAACACGCTACCTCCACGCCACTCACTCTCTCATCCTTCCTGTCGCAGCTAAACACAAACACAAACACCCACACAGCTGATTACACAATCCAAGCACTTACGACAGCCTTGGGTCGCTAGTCAGCAGGACTGGGCAGATGCAGAAATAAAGTGACTAATTCCCTCTGAACACGCTCAGAACCACGTCCACATATCTTGTAAGGACACTCAGGCAGGGACAACACAATCTGCACTGTCTTTACATGCAGTGGAACCCACAGAAAGAGGAAAAGACTGGTTTCACCCGTGCAATCGGGGGACGGTCAGAGCGAGGAAGCTGCCCTGGACAGCCTTTCTGGGCATTCAGGCATCCGGTAACTTGCTCAAGGGTACCTCAGACCACCTGGCTCCTCTTCTGCTAGCAGTCTGCAACTTGGAGCAATGCTCAGTGTGGAGCTTGAACCCATGACCCTATGATCAAGATTATAGGAAGCATTTTCACCCCACATCAGACTTGGGCGTTCTTGGAAACGTTTAACTGTTCAGTAACTTGCTCAGGGGCACTTCAATACAACCCCAAAATTTTCCCAGCACCTCTCCTGCTACCAGCACATTCTCCAGTCCCAAAACAAGATTGAGCTACAAACCCAAAATAGCATTCACCAATGTGAGGCTCGAACCAATGACTCCATTACCAAGGAAAAGAGGCTCTTCCAACCACGATGGGACTCGAACCAACAATCCCTGACTTAGGAAGCTGGTGCCTTATCCACTGCTTTCAGGCTATTTTTGTTTTTCTTGACAGCCGCTCTGTGGCCCCAGTTAGCTACTGGGGCCACCTGGAGTTTCCTTTCACATCAGTTTGACAGCTGTGTCTTTTGTACTTGCTGGGCCATGAGAAAAATAAAAAGCTACGCATTTTGTGAGGTTTAGAAATTAAAAGTTCAAAGGGGAAAAAACTGAATCACCATGTGTTTATTGTAGGCCAGATAATCATTTTCTGGAGGCCATCTGCTGTTTTCCTATGGTCTACTACATGGCGGGGACCATTGACAAGTGAGGCTATCACACAACCTTCTGCTTTTAATCCCATTCTGTCTGTTTTCTCCACCCAATGAGTTGTGTTTATTGACTCTGGTGCTTTTTGATTGGCCGTGGCGTTGAATGAAATCCGCACCTGTGTGTGATTCAGCCTGGACAGCCTGCTGCAGTGTGGCATCATCTACGCCGACAACTTGGTCGTTGTGGACAAAGAGAGCACGATGAGTGCCGAGGAGGACTACATGGCTGACGCCAAAACTATTGTCAATGTACAGACGATGTTCAGGTGAGCCAGTCGAATGACGGAATCATCATCCGCAGCCCTTCACTCTTCTTTTGTTTGTCACTGCAGGTTATTTCCAAGTCTCAGTATTATTACAGAACTCACTCACCCATCCAACATGAGATTCATGCAGTTCAGAGCTAAAGACTGCTACTCACTGGCCCTCTCCAAGCTGGAAAAGGTAGAGCCTCATGCCAGTTAGGAACACTCGTACTGAGGATTTTTTTTTCTTCAAATTACCATAAAGTTTTGCAATTTTTTGGGGATTCCTTTCTCAGAAAGAGCGTGACAAAGGCTCCAACTTGGCCTTCATGTTCCGCCTCCCCTTTGCCGCCGGCAGAGTTTTCAGCATCAGCATGTTGGACACTCTGCTGTACCAGGTGGGTGCATACCTAAATCTGAACACTCAAACAGCAGTTAAAAAAATATTTTTCAGATGAATGTTGATCTCTGACAGCAGCATTTCCAGCCTAGAGCGAAGGCGCCCCCTTGTGTTGACAGAAATGACATCCTCTTCCTCCTACTGTTTCTGTTTCCTCAGTCTTTTGTTAAAGACTACATGATCCTTATTGCAAGGCTGCTGCTGGGACTGGACACCACTCCAGGCTCTGGATACCTCTGTGCCGTGAGTTCTGGAAAACACCAACTCAGACAGAACAGTGCTGATGCTGTGCATTAATTGTAGTTTGATTTCAGATGAAGGTAACAGAGGAGGACCTTTGGATTGGCACTTATGGAA
Organism: Arothron firmamentum; assembly: GCA_016586285.1. Classification (NCBI taxonomy): domain Eukaryota; kingdom Metazoa; phylum Chordata; class Actinopteri; order Tetraodontiformes; family Tetraodontidae; genus Arothron; species Arothron firmamentum. The sequence continues at coordinate 67,904 of BJFM01003775.1, read as the reverse complement.
GACTGTTCCAGAAACTCTGCTCATCCAGTGCTGAAATTCCCATTGGGATTTATCGGACCGAATCCCACATTTTCTCAACGTCTGAGGTGTTATTTTTTATTTATTTTTTTTAATCAATCTTTTATCCAATCTTTAAAGTCTGTGTAATACTGCAGTCGCAGGTATCAGTCAATGTTGACGACTGCGAGGACACCAAAGACCGGGGTGAGGAGCCCCGCAGCACCGAGCAGTCAGATCACCCTCTGCTGAGGAAGAAGAGCATGCAGTGGGCGCGACGTCTGAGTAAAAAAAGCAGGTGGCAGGGGACCAGCCGGGACTCCACCAAAGACCACGCCCAGCGCATTGCTCAGCAGCGCCTGAACCTCTACCGGCGCTCTGAGAGGGAAGAGCTGTCCGAGCTGGTCCGCAACCGCATGAGGCACCTCGGGCTCCCCACCTCCGGGAACGGTGAGGGTGGACACGTGTGCTGCCAGCTCGGAGCTGTCTTCTTGACGATAAATGTCCACTTTGTGTCCAATGCTTCTGCAGAAGATCTCTCTAACCTGACAGCCAGTGATGTCATGAACAGAGTCAATCTGGGATACCTGCAAGGTGTGTTGACAGTAGATCCCAGCATCATCATGCTTCTGCTGCTTGAGGTGATATTTCTCTTCCAGATGAACAGAGCGATCATCAAAACACCCTGTCCTACGTCCTGATCAACCCCTCACCTGACACCAGGCTGGAGCTCAATGACATTGTGTAAGTCTGAGCACTTTAACCATATTGTTAACCACGGTAGAGGCAGATAAATCTCTCTCTCTCTCTCTCTCTCTC
>BJFM01003775.1:41033-65136 GCA_016586285.1 Arothron firmamentum | reverse complement strand
TGCCAAGCAGAAGTAACTGCGAGTTTCCAAGACATCATCAAGTAAATGTTCACCACGGCCTGCCTGTAGTTGCACTTAGTATCAGTAGTACACTTGGGACTGATTCAGTGATGTTCTAACTGCTACATGACAATCAGTGCTTCGTTATTTGTGCCCATTTAATATTGGATATATGAAGAAATGAAAACATGAATGGGTGACATGCAGGGTAAAAAAAAAAAAAAAAAAGATAGGCTGACAGGGACTGGTTTATACTATCACACTGCCAAAAACTGATGTTTCCGTTGATCAGAACAAGTGGCATGTGCCCCTGTGGGGCAAATGATCCAACGTCAGTTTGCTGGGTCCTGCCCAACAGTATTAACGTAACATAAACTCTCAATCCGCCTCTTTTTTACTTCCTCCGTGCGCTTCCTGGCCTTTTGACTTGCCAGAGGTGATTGTGGATGGTCAGTGCGTCTATGCTGACCGACACAGTCTTGGCGGGGATGACAGTGAACTGCTTGCGGTCTGAGCTGTATTTGTACAGCTTGTCCACCATCTTGTGGTTGATGGCTCGTGGTCCTGTGCCCGTGAACTTGACCATCTCCTCCGTGTCTGGTGAGTAGGAGTAAATGGCGCGGTACTGGCAGCCGCCGTCACGGAAAAGGATGATCAGGTGGTTGGACTCACATCTTTCCAGCTCCTGCAATCAAAACATCATTTCAGTATTATGTGGCAACACAAGTGAAAATGGAAAGTAATAACAGCAACAGGAATGGCCACAATAAATCTTCACGGACACACTTGCCTCCAGAACAGCATTTTTCTGGCTCTCATTAACTTTTCCAGCCAGACAGCAGTGAGCAATGGCATTGATGATGATTGGCTTGTTGGACTTGGAACTTGGCTCTTTAAAGAGTTTAGGACCTTTAGCAAACAAAACATGAAAAGATTGATAGGCTAAATACACTTACGTCCATAATAAAGGAAGAAATTAAGGGCAATATGCACAGCTTTCATGGGTAATAGGGCAAGGGATCGATTCTCCACCTCCAGTATGAATTTCTTTAAAAACTATAGAAACTGTAGACTTTTTCTGGATATCTTGACTTAACAAAAGTGTCCAAATGACAGTGGAGAATGATTGCATTTCTGCTCACCACTATACTCCACTGAAGTGATGGAAGAGGCTATCGAACCGTTATCCCAGTCTCTCTCCATGTTCCTGCTTGATGCTCTGCTCAGCACAGGGAACGAATCCATAGAGCAGACTGATCCGGCCCTGGAGGACAATCAGTCTTTGTATGTTAAACAACTTAATAATAATATGGAGAAACGGGAGCATTCAGTAAGCTCGACACTAAGAAGTTAATCTGACCTCTGTGATTCTTCAGAAATGACACTGTCTGCTTCAGTGGCCAAAGAGAGTGTGGATCCTCTGTGACTGCAGCTTAGATCAGCTGAAAGGACAGTTCCACAAGGTTATTATGATTTTTAAAAAATGACACCGTTTTTGGACAAAGATTGCATCACATGAGACAAAATAACAAATAAAATGAAATCATTTTATATATCCTCAAATATCCTAAAACAATAAATGACTCATTCCTTTGTCTGCTGAGAAGTACTATTCTTTTTTGGCGGTACATGCAGAGCAGGTTAGATGGTTCACCTCCCCTGCTGTTTGCTGCTGAACACTTGGTTTTGGTCAACATGGACACCGTCAGAGAATAACCTGCATAATACACACGTGCACACTCAGACAAATGTGCGCAACTAAAACTGCACAAACAGGAGACATCACCAAAACAAATGTGACGATGGAGACAGCCAACAAAAGTGGATATGGAACACTGTTTGAGGATTACGTGTGGTGGATCCTTTGGTAAGGCTGTTGGACTCCACTCGGTGCAGTGATTTGGGCCTGCTCCTGCCGGTTTTTGCCCGTGGGCGAGGTTTGACCAGGCCCTGCTCTTCCATCAGCGCTTGCTGCTTCCTTCGCAGGTATTCCTGCTTGATAAGTTCTCGCCGTGCTTTCTCCTCTTCCTTGCGGATACGGTCTTCCTCTGCCTTACGCCTTGAGGAAGAGGATGAAAGAAAGGCCGATTCTAAATACACCTCTTGTCTTCTCTCTTATTCTGCGACTGGGAGAGTCAGACATACCTGGCTTCATCTCGCTTGAGCTCGCTCTCGGCTTCCAGTTGTTGTTTGCGCAGCCGCGTCTCTTCTGCTTTGCGCTGCTGCTTGAGGAGGAAAGCAGCGCGCCGCTTTGCCATTTCATCCTCTGCTTTCTCCTCGTCCTGTGAAGGGCAGTTTTGTTTATGCGTCCCAAAAATGACACTGACTTAATACATATGTGGACAATCAAGCATCAACAAGCAGAAATTTACCTTGAAGAAAAATCCCAGCACGTTCTTCGGCTCGCTGTCCGTTGATGCGTCTGCAACATCTGCACTTCCCTCCTCCAGATCCTTCAGCTCTGACAGGTCAACCTCGATCAGCTGACCCTTAAGCCTGGGATTCTCACTTCCACCAACAGCTTCTTTCCCTGAGTAGGCAACCTGGTTTTCCTCCAGGTCTGCAGTCTTTGGGGCAGACTCGTGCACTGGTGTACTGGAGACAGGGTCTAGGTGTTGCTCTGGACTGCGGTGTGTGCTGACGTCGCTGTGGACTCTGAAGGTTGTATTTCTCTGAATGCTTTTCTCCATCTTGGAACTTTCAACAACATTCTCTATCTTTTGGTCTCTACCACAGTCTTTTTGAGCAGACGGTGTGTTGGACTTGACAGTCGGTGTCTTGCTGCTGTCATCACTCTGCTTTTGCTCTGTTTTCCTGCGTTGGCCGGAGCTGAGCTTCGGAGGGCGACGGACAGGGGTGGAGCTGTCCCCGAGATCTACAAAGTGAACAGCAAAGCATCTGGGGTCTGAGGTAGAGGGTGCTGGTTGAGTTGCATTGGAGGTTGTGCTCGGGCCCGATTCTACCTGTTCTGGAGGGGAAACCACGTGCTTCATCAGCAGGTCCTGCTGTAATGAAAGCTGCATCATCTGCTGCTGAATGGAGGAAATGGCTTCGTTGAGTAGATCTATGGAGTGAGAACACTCATTCCGATCTGGTTCAGCTCCGTTAACGTTGGACAGTCTGTTGTCACTTCCTATTCCTCCACCCTCTGTTTGCCCAGTCTTTGCTTGGACCTTCAGGGCATCAAGACATGAGTCATCCTTGCAAAATGGGGTCTTCACTTTACCCCTGTCAGCAAATTCTGCAGATTCTGAATGTTTCAGAGGCAGCGGAAGTGTGTCGCTCTTCCCTCCACTTTTAACAATGTTCAAGAATGCGGCTTTTCCAAGTTTTAGCCGCTGCCGTGCTGACAAAGTCTCCAACTTCTTCTTCTGATACTCTATTGCTCGTCTTTGCTCTTCCAGCTGCATGTGAAGTTGCAGCAGTTCTGAAGGCACCACCGAGGGACTCAGTGTCACATTTTTTCCCAACACAGAAACGGGTTCCTTCCCAATCCAACTGGAAGTGCAGTCACTCCTTAGTTGCCATGGCGGGCAGGTGACAACCTCAGAGCCGTCAGGTGTAGTCTTCTGAGAGCTGCTGGTACTTGAGAATCCATCACGTAGGCCAAGTTTCAGCAGTTTCCTCTCAGCAAAGCTGGTCATCTTGATATTGGAACTTCCAGAAGCACTATAGCTGCTTGCCCAGGATGCAGTGCTCAGGCAGGGGCTTGACTGTCCGCTGCAGTCTTCCTTATCCTCCCTCTCACTTACCTTCAAATCTTCTCTTAATTTGGCTGACTCACCCTCTGCAGCGTCACACAGCTCTCCATCTTTGAAGGACTTCTGTCTTGCATTTTTCTCCTCCTCCTCCTCCTCCTTAGACATCTGCTCCTCCTCATCATCATCATCATCTTCATCAAGGTCTGCAATGTCAGAGTCAGAATCCTGAGCTACATCTAGGGAAAAGGTGCTGTGGCACTCCGATTCCCCTGACAAATGAAGGAAAAATCCTTGAGGCTCTTTTTTCTCAGACTGACCCACTGAACCCTCGACCGGTGGCCGGACAGAGCTGGGTTCTACCAAATGTGAGGGAGTCAATGTGTTAACGTTTGACTGAGCAGCTTTCCTCTGCGGGGTGGTTGGAAAGTTGGTGGCTGCTTTCCTAGCAGCAGCAGCAGCAGCAGCCCTGTGGTGATTTTCGCCGCTCTCCTCTTCCTTGTTCAGGCTAATGCTCTTCTCTTTAGCTGCTTTAGGGATGGCAGGCATGAGGGGCTCCAGACAGTACTTATCTGCAGGATGCTCAGCGGTAAAACGATCCATGTCATCATAGGGAGAGCAGTGAGTTTTAGGAAGCTTTGAACTGGCTGTCAAATTAGGGATATCCAGCTCGTCCTGCTCCATGTCGCTCCCAAGCCGGGATCGAGCATATGAAGATGGATGGATCACAGCAACAAGTTCCTCCTCTTCTATTTCTTCCACCTCATCCTCTATGTGCATGTGACTGAGCAGGCTTTGGCCACTGAGTCGGTGCTGACTCCGCTGAGGACCTGACCTGAGCAGGTGTTTGGGGGTGATACTGGTTATGTTTGAGGCCAGGCTGTCTTTGCTGATGGAGCGGGCGAGGCTGATGCCGTCTGCGTCATCATCTGGGGGATAATGCAGAGCATAGGGTGGCAGCTGGGATAAAGGCCTGGGCAAACAGAGGCAAAGCTAATGCTGGTGAATCTGTCATGTATGCTAATACGCAGCACAGAAAGACAGAAGTCTTTGATTATGAAACATGGAATCACACAATTCACCTGGGTCTCCTGTCAGGCCGGGCCAGTAATGAGCTCTGATGCTGAAAATCTGCATGGGTGACAGAGCTGGATCTTTTCCTGAGCTCTGGAGGAATCAAAAGATGCATGCCACGTTAATTATAATAATGCAAATAATTAGGCTTACCACAAATTTGCTGTTACATAGATTTTCTTACCCAACATGCCCTCCTCAGGCAATTTCTGATATCTATGTTGGATTGGTAACAATGATGGAGATGTGCTTGATGTGGGTTTAGAGCTGCTGATAAAAAGCAGGAGGGAACTTGTTTAGTTCATAATACTTGCATGAACTGTAACAAAAATTTGAAACAAAAGGTGTGTGAAAACACAAGTTAATACCTGAGCTCAGGGCTTATGGATGCGGTCAATGTGTCAGCAGAGTTTGATGATGTCATGAAATTGCGTTTGGTGATGCTGGGAACATGGGGTCGTGAGCCCTGAGGCTGCAGCAGGAATCTCACTACAAACAGGGAACATTAACCATCAGCCTAAAGCAGACTGCAACAGATGCTACAAGAGTTTAGGTAAGATCCAAACAAAGTTAGAAATTTACCATCTCTTATTTCCTGAAGCTCCCTGGGCTGCACAAACTCTGGTTTCACACTTTCAAACCACCAGAACAGCTCAGCAATAAAAACCATCACGTTATTCTGCAAAAGACATAGAAAATGGCATAACCACACATCCCTGATCATGGTAAATAATAACTCAAAGTCTTCTTTTAGCTCACCTTTAATACAGGTGGAGAATACAACATGTCCTCTGGCTTCAGATGGAAGCATTTGTTTAGGTATTCATTAGAAAACTCCTTTAGCAGCTGGATGTTATACACACTGTCTGCTATGGAGGGAACCTCCTTGAGGCAGATATCTGCAAAAAAGGAACAGCTAACATTGATTGTGGTCCTTATAAATATTATATGCAGAGTTTATGGTTTAGGACTGTTCATTTATTGAAATTACATGTTCAGCTACCCTAGTTCACCGTTCATCCTGTTTGTCATATCATAACACGAGTAAGAGAGAAGTCTGCGAGCTCTAGCTTCTGATTTTGGAGCCAGACAGGAAACAGAGTAGAGGATAATGAAGCCATACCTTCTAGTTTAACGAGCTCTGGACAATAAAAGTGGATCACAGCCAGCAAAGCCATGCCATCGGAAACATCCCGCAAAAGGTCGTCTAACAGAGGGAAGTGCTGAAGTGTCCGACCTGATAGGTGTTCTCTGCGGTAACGCATCTATACAGGGAGAAAAAGCACAGGTTTAGGAAGCTGAGCAGATGAATTCGAGAATGAGAGCAATTTGTTCATTTTCCATACAAAACACAACATTTATGACTGTTTTTACTGTCGATGCGTAGAGGCTGCAGTGCGTCGTGGCAACGTAAACAACGAATTTCAAAAAAGCAAGAGCGAAAACAAGAAAATGATAATGAAACACCTCAGGTTCCATCCAGAAGGCCAGGGCATGCATCGTATCATGCTGGTGAGGGGAAAAAACACCAAGAAGCACTGTAATGTGTGTATCTTATTGTTTCTTTACACAGCAAAGCACCTTTTTGTGTCCTCTGCAAACACATTTACACAACTCTTCAACAGACTGCACAGGAGAGGTCTGCGGGGTCACACTTACAGGTACAAGTTTCCAGTACCATTTGGAGGGAGACTAGTATCCGAGAGGCCAGAAAGAGTGGGGGTAGGGGGTCGGGGAGACACAAAGAGGCAAAGGGGAAGAGCAGCAGACAAGTCAGGGGTAATGTAGTGCCACATCAGATTAGCCCATTTTTAGGATGAGACAGATCTGAGCTAAGACAACTAAGAAAAGATTAAGACAGAGAAGTGCAACACTGTATGATGCCAGAGCGATTAAACCTCCAGTTTACAAAATGTATAGTAAAATAGGTGACAAACACAACACACGGACACCAGAGGAGTTTGTGAGACAACAGGATGGCGGGCTACCTTCTGGTGACTGGGAGACTCCAGCAGATGGTGTTTCATCTTTAGCTCCTTTTCCAAGATCTCCCTCATTTTCATGTTCACCTGTAACAAACATGATGCTGCAGCTCAACAGGGAAACAGACCCACCAACAATCAAATCAAACATGTCAGTCTTACCTTGTTGATCCAAAAGAGCATTGCGTCCTCCAGGTCAAAAGGCAGCTCCTTGGCGCTCAAGTTAGAAAAACGTTTGACAGAGGACACCACTTTTTCTAAGCTGATCATCTCCAGTATGTAGGCCATCATCAGGGCATCAATGAGGTGAATGTGAGCGCTCTGAAACACATGGTTTTTGTGTTGGTTTTGAATGTTTCGTCTCAAACAATTCATGCTTTTTCACTGGCATTATAACCAAAAAAGTCCCATTTTTTAATGCTTAGTGTTTGTAATTTCTAATAATCATATTATTCTTATAATATTAATAATCTGTTAGTCTGTAAATAAAAGATGGTTTTATTGATTTTGCAATAGAATGGTGCAGGCTTTGCTGAATTTACAGTTGCAAGAGATGTTCCTTTGCTGTATTGCCATGGAAACAGGGCAGAACTTAAAATATGACTATGTTTTGCTGGAGGCTTTAGAAACTGGTGGCTACTACTGCTAACTACTGGCACCATAACATAGCAAAGACTGTTGTTTCTGCACCAGCTTGTTGCACTCTTAGACCTGTGGTGTGTGTCACATTGTCTGAGGAGTGGGCTCATATTAAATGACAAATGCTGACCAATTGCTTCATAAATATTTTAGAACTGCACTCAAAAATAAAATAAAAAAAAAACCCTGCACAATGCACATCCAGTGATGCGTTACACATTGTACCACACTTAGCTCTTTGAGGCTCCGGAGAGCGGCTTCTTCTTGGCTGGGTATTGTGGGTTGTGTTCTCTGGGTTATGTCAGCAGCAGTTTAGTGTTTTACTATTTTAATAAGCAGGCCAGAGCATGCAGAAGGTTGTAGTACCCACCATCTTGATGGGAGCTGAGCGGAGGTCCAGCTCAGAGACGGACGTGTTGTCAGGCTGCAGGACGTAGACGCCTTTCCTGGAAAGGGCTTGGATGACGGACTGGTGGCTCTGGAGCAAGGCGACCTGCTCAGCGTGCAGGATGAGCCCACACACCCGACAGTACAGCTCTCCTGAGAGCAACAGGCGGATGATGGGGGGCTTGATGTGTTCTTGCTCATACTGGTCAGTATAGAAGGGATCTCGTAGATCCACAGGGATGTGATCTGGAAAGAGGAAAAATATAACTAGTAAAACATATATAAAAGCTTGTGTTTTAATTCGCATTAGACTAAGAGAAAGGACCTTCGTACGATGCACGTGCAGCAATGCTTCACTGTGTTACATAAGAGAGGATCTGTGATTTGAAGGTATTAGTCTGTCTAATTGGAAACCAGTATAAAAGAAGAGGGCTGAGACAAAGTCAGTGGTGAACCAGCACGTCAGGTCAGAAGCCTGAAGGCTGATGGGAGGCTTTAAAGCAATGAGCTCACAGGGCTAAGAGGTGGCACTTAATCTGACGCTGTCCCAGGCAGCCCAGAGTTTTGCTGTGCATGGACACAGACATTCAGAAGCTATTTTTATGTACCTTGGTAATCCGAAGTTAAGGCCTGGAACCCGGCTTTAAAGTCAAGTTTCAAGCATTTGATTCTAGCCTGAATTTCTGAAGGTTTCATTGGAAGAAATATGGTTAAGTGACATGTGGGAACACTTTATGGTGACTCAAACTGGAAACATTGAGTAGCAAACAAGTAAGATCTCAGTCTCTCTACTTAGAGCTGAACATTCTGATGTCTGATTACGACAATTCCAGGCTCTGTATATGAACCTGTCAAATACTTAGATGTGTGTATTTCTTGTCTGGAAAAGCCAACGTACAGTATCTATCAGACTCTCTGTTGTTGTGAGGTGCTGCCATATGGTGCAGAGAAGGTGCTCCTTTATAATCCGTCCAAGGGTGTAGAGATCTGCCTCATTCCTTTCCAGCAAGAGTCACTTTTACTATTCTTTCACCATGTGGCACTTTATATTGCATTTACTTTAATCTAAAAATGAAATTTGTTCTCAACAAAAACTTTTCTAATTAAGAGTCACAACAAACAATTTATTTCTGGATGATGGTAATAGCTAGTGGCCTCAACCGTCTCACAAATGCTCCCCCTGTCCTCATTGGTTGCTATGGACACTGGTGATGGGGGATGCCAGCGCATCCAATCGTAGGGGGTTGGGTCGCTGTCCCATCCTCTCACCAGAGCCCGCTCATTGGACCATTTCATGGCCCCTGACATCAGTGAGGTGTGTGGATAAGCATGTGTGGGAGTGGTGTGAAGAATTGGAGGGGGGAGGTAGGAGCTGTTCCTTAATCTTACTGGCTAATACTATTTAGATATTTATTATCCACCTGATCCCAGCATTAAAGCCAAGGTTTTGTGTGTGTGTGCGCGCGTGCGTGCGCGTGTGAGCAGGGAAAGCTGAACACATGGTCAGGTTGATGAGCAGATATCTTGCTGACAGTCAGAGCCTTGTGGTCTGGGTTTGCACAGGAAAGCCATAACAGTGGACTTCAATGGGCAGACTTAATGGACCAGTCTCAGCAAAACAACGTGCTGGAGAACAGCAGCTAATAATGCACTGCAGACATTTAAGACTGACCCTGCAGAAACGATGACAACGTGAAATTCTCCATCGACTTACAAAGTCACATTGGAGAGTGTGATAAGGAAACAATAATAACATGTCCCAAACATTTAGAGGTTCTGGAAAGACACAACCCTTCAGGTCCAATCCCATTAAACACTTAAACATGTGACACCGGAGCCTGTCACACTGGCATGCAGAGACAACTCGAGCTCCTCAACACTGCTGTTTGGATTCAGTTGGACTGTAAGTGAATCTAAGTGCTTTGGTCCATCTGATATCAACATTGACTAAAAGGGTGTGTGGAAACATTAAGTGTTGTTTACCATTAGTACATGCACTCTTCTGTTACTTGGAAAAATGTGAACGCCAGCATAAGTTCAGATACAGTCGGCCATTCTCATCACCCAGTCTCATCTGTATGAGGTCATACAAATGTCATATAAAGGTCACGTAACGGTTGAGCAAGGACTCCTGCTGAAAATGATTTGTCCTGGTGCCAGGACGAGCCTGATTAAGAGATTAGGAGAAGCGGTAAGCTTGACAGGGTAGGCAGTGATTGTCCTGTGTTGGTTGGGAGCATCTGATCTCCACACCAGAACAACACAGTAACATGTGAGTGAAAGCAGGGCTGGTTCATGAATACAACATCAATCAAGATAGTACCAGCTGACTCTCAGAGACTGCGTACACATATCTGAAACAGGCTCAATTCTTTCCTGAAGCACAACCCTTAAGGTTCTGCTGTGTACTTTATCTCACATACATTCAGTTTTAAGGGATTTGTTCTTCTCTATGCATCAGTTAATAACTAATTACAATGCCTCTGTGTCACACTGATAATAAAGTCACGGATGAACACGATGACTTCAAACTCCCTCGAGAATATTCAGCCAGTGACATAAAAACCCAGATTCGAGGGGTATTTTCCAGACTCGCAGCCTGACGATGTGGAACACTCATTCTTAATGTGAAAGTCAATCTCGTCAGAACTGGAAAGACTAGTGACCTGTGTATAAAATTAGCATGAGATGTCAGGCAAAGTCTTCACACACAGGCTTGAAGGTCTGGACTGCGACTGTGTGGAAATACATCATGACAGCGCATTATTTAAAATCCCTGTTGTCATTTTAGAACAAACACTGATATAAATCATTGAGCAATAATACTATAACATGAACAGTTTTACATCAACCCTCAAATCACAGATTTGTTACAAACCATTCTGAAGGGAATCATCCAATAGCCACAAGATGAGAACACACTCCTGTCTTGAGGTATTCTGCAGAAAAGCTGCAGTCTGTTCTAGAGAGTGTCAGAAAATGCAACCTAAATATAGACAACAAAAAACAGCCGACACTTGCGCTTGAAAATCCTGGCAAAACTGTCTTAAATAGCTTAACCTGTGTGTTAAAGTAACCGAATATGCTGCTGCACAAACCCTCGTTCTCCCCAATCCACTCTATAGTTCTAGCTAAACCTCTCCAGCAGAACATATCTATAGAACAGCAACGTATAGAGTGTCCACATTCATCCATGTACAGCTTTTATGTTCATCAAGTTTTATCGCTACAGAGTTTATCTCAGTGGACCTTGAGTAGGCCAGGGACACACTCTGCCACCAGTCTACAGCAGGACATGCACAGCATCCAACTACACACTGTCCAATCACCCAGCTGCTTTTGGACTGTGAAAACTCTATAGACATATGAGAACATGCAAAAAAATTAAAATTTAAGCAGCCAATATTGAATTAACCAATAATAACATACATAATTCACTCTTTACATTGCGTACAATAATAAAAAGTTCCTATTTCTAGTCGATAAGATAATTATCTTAAATAAATAAATAAATAAAAAAATCAAAATGTGCTTAGCTAAAATGTATTGACTAAATACAATACCTTGGATTAATTTTAGTAATATTATATATTTATTCAATAGACATATCATATCTTCATTGAAATTCAAAGGCTTTCAGCAGCTACAGAGAAGGACTAATGTCCCCTTACCTATGCCATAAGCCTTGGCGAACAACCAGCGCAGATTTGCTTCTATTTTGGCTCTTGCGGAGTCATAAAGCTCCAGAGGTACGACCGGAGACTCCATGCCTCCTCTTCCTCGGGCTTCATCCTCACCTCCTGCTGCTGCTGCTGCTGCTGCTGCTGTCCTTCTCCAGGTGCTGTCCCTGCCAGCACCTGCGTCCATCCTGCACGTCAGGACGCGCAAACATGATTACCAATCACAGTCCACGCATTACATCATCGATAGGAAGAACAACAACCTGGGCCTGGCTCACTGGCACCACCTGCTCTGGGGATGCAGTGAAGGATATACCCCACATTAACAGTGTTTCACCCCTTCGTTCTGCTTAGCCCGAGCTGTATACGTTTGCTATTTACACGTTTATATAAATATGGAACGTATATGCATATTTGCACTCTATCATGTGTAAATGTCAGCTCATGGAATACAGGAGAGACGCCATTCATAAATGACATTTGCTCTTGGCTTAGTAACAGCTGAAAAACGTATTTCTTTTCATCCCCCCTCCTGTTATTGCAGCAGGATCCATTAAAGAATATGTGATTAACGATTACCACTAACCTTGCATCGGTAATTACAATACAATAAGCTAAGTTAGCAAGCTAAACTACGCACACGACATGGCAGCCTGCGGACGCAACAAAGACTCACCTCTAAGAACGCATTGGTTCTTCCTCACGGTTTAGGACTGATTGTGTGCGGCGTTAAATCATGCTGGCCTGGCTTCACCGAGCGGTGGGATAATACAAGACTCCTCCCTGCACAGCCAGACAAATCTCCGGCCCTCTCAGGATCAAGCTGCGGCGCGCAGTGGATGGCTGTTAATCCAGTGATAAAAAGTAAAAATCTGTTTGCCAACCATTAGGCGCTATCGAGGAAATTCTTCAAATGCAAAACCAGCCAGCGATGAGGGTGTCATCGCTTCACACACACACACACACACACGGTGAGAGAGAAGGAGCCAGCGAAGTAACGGTGCCCTGCCCTGTTGACGGAGCCTGTTTCTATAGGGACGCCTGGTATCTGTCATCTCCATGCAGTCCCGCTAATCACCTGCTGGTGGCACTGTAGGACTTCACGGAGAATTCCCTTCAGACGTCACGAAAGAACGATAGTCATAATTACCTACATGTAAATCACATAAAATAAATACATCAACCACTTAAAAATATTAACTAATAAACTCAATTACCGTGAAATAGAAAGGAAGTAGCTGAAACATCTAAAAAATGTAAATAATTGTAAAATATAAATATGACAACAATTGATAGGACGATAACATATTTAAAACTTTAAATGCATCCTTAATGTTATGTATCCTTGTATACGCTCTCCGAGTGCTTTTCTAGTTTTAAATGCGTTCTGATAAAACCCCCAACATAAAACTTTATGGTGTATAAACACTTTTTAGGATTTAATATACTGCATAGCATAATTGCACTGATATGTTTTTTTTCAAAATCATATTTTACTGGTATATTTATCCACCACTTAAGATAAAACAAACAAAAGCTAATAAAAGAATGCACAAATATAATCTATATGAAGGCTTTCAGGCCACCATACCCTTTTATTGCCAGTAGATGGCAGTAGACTCTCGTTTCTGTTCTCAACAGTACGATTTTCTATATCAAGGTTAGAAACAAGGTAATGCTTTAACAGCTGTTTTTATTTCATCAACATTTTTACAGGACATTTTAATCAGGAAATACTTCTTTGCAAACTACAACTTTGCATGACAATCGATTCTGAATTACATCTTTTTCTTAAAAACAATCTTTATCTCTGAATAAGTTTATAAAACATGACAATTCAACACCTGAACTACACTCCTTTACAAAGTGCAGGTGTCATTAAACACACAGAGGTCCCTATTACTTTCACAAGTAATGCTCTTCACAACGAAGTTATATTTGTTTTACGAGAAATATCACAAACATGTTTCTTTTCTTCGATAAAACAAAAATCACAGTGGCACTATTTTACAACATGGCAAATGTAACATTTAAATGTTCCGTGATAGGTTTGCAGTTTAACACCAAACAGGATACAAATGGCAACCGCAACCACAGCACCAGCCCACACCACAGTTCATTGGAGAAATATGCTTCTTTAGAAAATCAATTCTGAAATTAAGTTATTTTTTGTTCTTTGCTTTAAGGTCCCAAGTGTCCAGAATAAATAAAGAAAAAAATCTATTTCTGCTTATTTCAGGCACTCTCCTCATCAGTTTGTAGAGAGAATAATGTAGCTAGTAACATGCATTTGATCTTCAGTTAAAACCGATTCAGTGATAAGACTCAGTGAAATAAAGTTCTGCAACAAAATTTCTGTCATATCAAGACACATTAAGATATAATTAATACTGGAAATTAAAAAAAAATTCAAAACAATATGTACATACATTAACCAATACAAAGCAAAAAATATTACAAAGGCCAATGCATTACAAGATTCTAATAGAATCCAGTGAATATAACAACACATGAAACAAAATAAATAGCCAGTGTATGAATTTGGGGTTTTGTTTTGTTTTTTGACATACACCCCTTTTTAACAGCTTTTAATCTTCCCCATACATACCAGAACAAAGACAAATTTAAGAAACCATAAATATAAAAGCATCTTCCTTAAATTTCAGATGTAAAAAGCACTTAAATAAATACAAAATAACTAAAACTGTTGCGATCGTTAGTATAAAAATTGATAATAAAATAGGAGCTTGTTCCATGTTCAGGCGGGCATTGTTCTCTTTCAGTAAGAATTTAATTTATACAGTAGTTTTCCCCATTGCAGAGTTCTGTCATCCTATACAAGTCTCTACTTAAACTGGTCTGGGATCAGATTCATCTGTGAATGGATACTTGTAGGTGGGCTGGAAATGCCTTCTGACCAATCTGACATGTTGGAATGTGGGGATGAGCTAGACCACTGGTCAGGGGACCCAGGGGAAGGAGTTAAAAACGGATGGTCAGGCACCTGGAGCTGGTGGTTAGGCGTGTTGTCCATGGGTCCTGAATAGCTGTGCTGGGAGGGAGGGGTAAGAAACTGGGTGCCAAGTATTTGCGTTTCCTGTGGCATCACAGTATGGATAGTCATCACATGGCCCGAACTGTTGTTTTGCTGCATTTCGGAGCCATTGAGCTCAATATTCGGACAGCTCTGGTTGAGAGGTTGCCCGGCTGCAGGGTTGGAGTTGGTGTTTTGATGCTGGAGCTGCTGCGAGTGAGCCTGCTGGATCATGTGTGCAGGTGAGCCGAGGTGGCTGGTCTGCAAATTCTGGTAGCCCATGATCTGAGACAAGGTGGCTGTGGTGACACCATGCAGTGCGGTCATTATGTTATGAGACATGGCCGGAGCCTGGGTGAAGCTGCCCTGCTGGCCTACACCTGGGTGCATCCTGGAGACCCAGTCACACTGGCCTCCTCTGCTGCCACCTATAGATGCTGCACCCTGACCGTGTGGGCTGGATACAGGCAGGTGGGAGAGACGGGGCGGGTTAGGGTCAAAAGACATACAGCCTACATCCTTTCCAGTGTTCATCCCTAGAAGGTCCCCAGTGCCTTGTAGATGATTTAGGGAGATAGGTGGGGACTGCTGGAAAGGTGACGTCATGGGAGGAGAGGCCACATCAGAAAGGTACCCATGTGGTGACTCAAGGGACTCAACAGGGGAGAGGACGGCTGAGGTGTCCAACAAGTTACCCTTCCCATCCAATGACTTTTTCTTTTTATTTCTGCCATCTTTGCCACCGTCCTTCCCACCTTTCCCACCAGAAGTCAGTTTACGAACCTTCTTGACTGACATGGAAGGCTTCAGATTGCTAAGGTAGTCACTGGGGGAAGCAAGTGGTGGGGAAAGACTGGAGGTACTTAAGGGGGTGTTGTGAAGTCCAGGACTCCGAACCACATTGTACTCATCTAACAGGCGGACAATATCATGGTGCATGCGCTCCTGGGCAATATCCCGGGGTAGCTGGTCAAGATGGTCTGTGATTTCGCGATTGGCAAAATGCTCTAAAAGGACCTTGGCTGTCTGATAGCTGCCTTCACGGGCTGCGAGGAAGAGTGGTGTTTCCTCCTAAAAAAAAGTTTGTAAAAACATATTAGCTTGAATTTAAGGGAGGAAAACAAAACTGCACATATGCTGCACAAAGCAGGAATTTTGCAGCTAGAAATGCAACTCTGTATTATAGTCTTCTTCTTTTACATACCTTGTTGTCTTGCATGTCTTTGTTTGCACCATTTTTAAGCAACACAACAGCCGCCTCCACATTGTTTACCGCTGAGGCCCAGTGCAGAGCAGATTTTCCTGTAGAGGATAAGAGGAGGATTAGTTATTTTAACTGCCAGGAGCACAAGCCTCTCTATGGACTGAGGTGATGATAAGGTGATATGAAGCCAGCCTACCAGAGTCATCAGTGGCATTAACATCAGCATGGCAGTTGATAAGCTCTTCAACCATGCCGTCAACAGCCAGCCGAGCTGCCAAAATCAGCGGCGTCGTTCCATCATGCATGCGGGCATCGAGATCGGTGGCGCGATTTCGGATCAAAATCTGCAAAGATGCAGGCCTTATTTAGTCTCTTATAACTAGTGGAAATGCAGATTCCTTTTCAAACCTGACTCAAGTGGTTACCTGGAACACTCCCTGAGCATCTGCAGCCACGGCAGAATGAAGTGGAGTCCGGCCCATGTTGTCCTGAACGTTAGCATCAGCACTGGACTCCAGGAGGCGTTTGGCAGCATCAGACCGGGCATACCGAGCGGCCAGATGAAGGGCAGTCTCACCGGTGCGGTCAGTTTGGTTATGGAGGTTGGCTCCCTGGTAAATGAAGTCAGTGATGATTTCTGCTGAGGGATCTTCTTCCTCTTCACTATTTCCAGTCTCCAGGCCTCCGCCGCTGCAGGAGGCAATCATCAGTGGCGTGAAACCATCTGGGAGGAAGAGAGGTACAATTAGAGAGGGCTCAAACTGGAGTTTTTTTGGGTGAAAAAACACATAAATCTTCCTAAATGTACATACCTGGTCCTCTAACATTGACATCCATGCAGTCATTCTCTATCTCTCCCTGAGGAGGAGTGGGAGCAATACAGGCGATGCGTAGATCAGCTGCATCCAGATGCTGCTGGGTCCATTTCCTTGGGTCACCATGGTCACACAAATCCAACATGGCCTGTTCTTCAAGCTGCAGGACACAGCAGTCACTCCAACATTATTATGACTAATGATCATTGAATTGTTTTGTTAAAAAATGAACGATGGTGAATCTTCCTCACCCTTAAGCGCCTGCAATCTGGATCTTCATCATCCCATTCATTCTGATTATCATCCATGAGATTGATGTCGGAATTTTTCATGGGCCTGTGGAGTTCGGTTAGAGTTGTTAGGATATAAAAATGACAAATGATATGCACATTGTATTTTGCCACCTGTCAACTCAGAGGCAGATAAACCACACAGGATGGCCATCATCCACTCTCAATTCCTTCTTACCTCAGTCCAACAGAATCTTCTCCGAGCGGCTCTCTGCGCTTCTTTTTGCTGGGCTCTGACACCTTGAATCCCTCGGGAAACCAGAGCTGCCCATGCTCTCGCTTCCTCTTACGGGACACCAGAACGCCGAGGCAGATGAAACCCAAAGCAGCCAAACCCAGAAAAACGATGTACATGGGGTAGAGCTCTGAACCCCGGCTAGTAGGTCTCACACCTGGAGACACAGTTGGAGTGATTTTATCATTCAAGACTTTTGAATAATATTTCTCTTAATACAAAATTGCCTGTGATAACCTACTGGTGACAGCTTCAATATAGGGAACGTTCAGATTTCCACTGGAAGCCAGGGCACCAAGGAATGCGGCAACGTCTGTGGCACTTTGGAAGCACTCTGTAGACTGCTGGTAACACTGACGGTTATCAATCTCTAGATACACCACTGACCTAGAAGAAGAACTGGAACAATTAGTCCGTAAGCTAAACAGTTTTATTACCAAAAGAGGCGGTTGTTAAATGTCTGTGGTGCTTACCCTTTGACCTGCACAGGATCCAGCTCCCTGCGTTTCCGGGGGCTAACTATGGCAGACACACTTTCCTTCACTTGACCCAAAACATCCGCTGGCATTGAAGCCCAGTCGGGCCAGCCATCTGCAGAACGCTTCAGCACGTTATGTTTGACAAGGTCCTGCTCATTTCCATAGTAGGGGAAGATCATTGGCTCTCCTTTGGCATCCCGGCGAAACACCACGTTAGTGTGGAGAACGCTGCTGAGCTCTCTGAGGAAAGCTGAAGAGCGGTTTTTGAGCTGTTCAGGGGGAATGTGGACCACTAGGACGAGGTGCCCATCTGCAAGCTTCTCTGGCATGTTGTTAGCGCAGTCCAGGCCATCCCATTCACATTCTGCATTATTGCAGCCCTGGTCACAGTGACCATCAGCATAGTGGTCTTTACAGTACTGGTCATAAAGTGGGCTAGAATTAAGAAATTAGATTAGATTGCTGCTTTGATTTTCTTTGAAAAACAATAGAAAGTTGTTCACTTTATTTTTAGACTTACTTGCACTGTCCTTCCTGTCCCTGACAGTCAAAGCCATCGTAGAGACACCCAGGGCTGTTACACTGGCCATCACACTTTCCATCATTGAAGTAGCGCCAGCACTGCAAGGCTGCTGAGCAGTTTTGCCAAGGATCATCAAAGTTGAGCGAGCAGTCTCCTCCATCCCAGCCGCAGGCATGGTTGTTGCACAGCGAATCGCAGATATGGTTCCCCGCCCACTCGTCACACTGAGGAATCTCACAGCTCACCTCCACTTCTGGAGGTGGGGTGATGTCCCGTCCAAAACCTCCGACAAAGGAATAATCGAGGATGTGGCACAGGAGGCCGTTGAAATTACTGGGGCAGCTGCAGCGGAAAAACGGCACATCCGGCGTGATCTGGCACGTGCCACCATTGTAACACGGGTTAGATATGCAGAGGCTGTCAGTAGGGGTCTGGCACTCAGGTCCAGTGAAGGTCGCCAGACATAGACAGCGTGGACCAAGGTGGCCTGACACACAGGTGCCACCATTTCTGCAGTTCAGAGTCCCACAAGAGCGTGAGTTATATTCACAAGAGGAGCCAGTGAAACCCTACAGGGACGCAAATGGGCAGAAGTCAAGATCAATGCGCAACGATTACGATTATTACCTTAAGAGGAAATCAATTTCACAGCTTTACTCACAGGTGGACATTTGCAGATGAAACCGTGTGGTGTGTTGCTTGCAACAGCACATGTTCCACCATTTCTGCAGGGTCGCCCTTTACATCCATCAAACACCTTATCACAGCGTTGGCCTGGAGAACAGAAACAAAGCATAGCTCTCAATCGGTGCACCATTTTGCACTGTTGTGTGCAGTTGTGTGCTGCCACGTGCCCATCCCTACCTGTGTAACCAGTGCGGCATTCACATCTGTAGCTATTGGTGAGCTGAATGCAGTTGTAGGACCCTCTGGGGTCACAGGGGTCAGACAGACACTCGTTGACGTCTCCCTCACAACGTTCACCTACGTAGCCGGGCAGGCACACACATTGGTAACCTCCGATGCGGTCCACACATTTGCCATTGTTGAAGCACTTGGGCTCGTTTGTCAGCGGGTCAGTGAAGGGGGTGCAATCATCCAAATTAATCTCACAGTGGACACCTTCAAAAGGGCATGAAGAGGAGCAATACTGTATTTTAATCATTAAGACCATTAATGTTTGCCAACTATGTTTTGGGGGAGGCTGTGCGGGGACTTACCTTGTGTTCCTCTTGGACAGGAGCACTTGTATGTGTTGATCAGATCGATGCAGGTGCCTCCATTCTGACAGGGCTGGGACTGACACTCATTGATCTCTTTGGAGCAGTTTATACCATGGTACCCAGGGACACACTAACAGGCAAAAAGAAAATTCATCATCTATATGCTCTGTAATGTAACATGCGTCACCCTCTAATTACCCTTTAAAAAAACCCTACCTCACAACTGTAGCCTCCCAGATAATCAGTACACGTGGCTCCATTTTGGCAAGGATTTGGTGAACACTCATCCACTTGTTCCTGGCAGTAGCTACCTGTGTAACCAGCCTGGCATCGACAATAGTGTGTGTTTCCTGCATCCAGACACTGGCCAGAGTTTCTGCACAGGTGAGCCACATCTAGGCCTGAAATCATACAGAGAAGCAGTTAAAGAAGGCCCCAAATAATGTGTCTGACATAGTTAAAACACAGCCTCTGCATATGGAGAATGGTTTACCTTGCTGTTTGGCTGCAACTTCACAGGAGACACTGGGGATGTCACAATAGAGACCTGTCCACCCAGTCTGGCACTGGCAGGTGTAAGACGCTCCCTGTTGCCAGCACGATCCCCCATTCTTACATGGGGAAGAATCACACCAGCGTACGAGATTCTAAAAAGGCACAGAGGCATGAATTAAGCATTGCAATAAGCTGATACAATGTCCCACAACGGGAGATAGTTCCATCATACCTGACAGTTAACTCCAGTGTAGCCAAGAGGACAGGTGCACTTATATGTTCCATAGCTGTCGAGACATGTGCCACCATTGAGGCAGGGCTTGGAGTCACACTCGTTGATGTCATACTGGCAGTAGCTGCCAGTGAATCCAGGCAGACAGAGACAGGTGAAGGCGTTGATGCCATCCACACAGGTGCCACCATTGAAGCAAGAGCTGAAGTATCACAAGAAATTAAATGTTACAAGTGTTTGAAAACGTTTGAGAGCTAAGAAGATCCAGTATTGGACATGGTCGGCGACCTGTCAGTGCAGTCGTTGGTGTTGATCTCGCAGTTTATGCCACTGAAGCCAAGCGGGCAGGTGCAGGTGTAGCTGTTGACACAGTCGGTACAGTTGGCCCCGTTCTTGCAGGGATTACTCTCACACTCGTTTATGTCCTGTTCACATCTGCCACCACGAAACCCAGGCGGACAGGTGCAGGTAAAACTGTTGACGCCATCGTGGCACAGACCACCGTTACTGCAGGGATCTGAAAAAAGAAAGGAATATAATAAGTCACCTTTATACATTAGCTTTAGACTGAAATTGGATTAAAGATTACAAAAATCTCATCCTTACTTGGTTTGCAGTCATCAGTGTCAATCTCACACTTCAGGCCAGTGTACCCTGGCTGGCACAGGCACTGGTAACCCCCCATTATGTTATGACAAATGGCAGCATTGTGGCATGGGTTTTTCACACACTCATTGATGTCAATCTCACATGTTTGACCTTAAAATATAAAAGGGACAAATGAAGTTGAATATCACATTTGATGTGTTGAGCTATTAACAGATGTATGTTGCAGGTGAATACCTTGCCATCCTTCAGGGCAGATGCAGGAAAAGCTCTGGTAGTCTTCAGCCTCTTTACACACTCCTCCATTTTTACATGGTCTGGGGCTGCAGGGTGCAAGTAAGGTCTCACAGTTTTCACCTAGTGACAGGGAAGACGCACACATTTTAGTTTCCAATGTTTCCATATTTCTGAAGCAGGTATTACATCCAAGAGTGCATAAATCCTGGTTTATATCCCACTTCCTTATCCATTTCCACATCAACACAGGCAAACAGGAAGCCTCTTCCTGTTTCCTGCTATTGTGTGATCACAGACAGGAAACAGGAATTGGGAACAGGGCTTGGAGCAGGCATCAATTCTCCCCTTATATTAGCCACTGCGGCATGTTTTTCCAAAGCAAACACAAAGTGTTATCCCTACAAGGCAGATTTTTCCACACAAAAACAGGAATCCCTGTTAGTGGGTATAGGTTGATGGTTTCTACAAAAACATGACACAGAAGTAGATAAACCCTTTATCTAGGATTATCTTTATATTTTCAGGTTTGCGCAAACAGCCGAGTCAGCAGTAAATTATTTCAGCAACCCAGCGCGGAGCTTTTAGAATGGACAACCAGCAACATGACATACCAGTATAGGGGAGCAAGCAGTTGCACTTATATCCAGCCACATCATCAATGCAGGTGCCCTGGTTGAGGCAGGGGTTGGAAGCACATTCATTGATGTTAGTTTGGCAGTTAGGCCCTGCAGGGGTTGGATTAGAGGAGAAGAAGAGGTTAGATATCAGCTAACAGGGGAACACAGGCTCTCTCATCAAAAGGGAGTGTGTTATACTGTAAAATGTCATACGGTTGTAACTGACCGGTGAAGCCAACTCTGCAGGTGCAGTGGTATCCACTGGTCATGTCCTTACAGGTTCCACCATTCATGCAGGGGTTGGATTCGCATTCATTGTTATTGATGTCACAGTTCGGGCCACTCCAGCCAGAGTCGCAGGCACATTTGTAGCTAATGCAAAGGAAAATGTTTTTATTTGAGCAAGTTTCATTTGGGAAACTTTATGCAGCTCATACATCATAAATGTTGAGAGTGCTCACCCGTTGATGAGATCCTGGCATCGCCCATGGATGCACGGGTTGCTCCTACACTCATCCACCTGAGACAAGCAGGTGGCGTCATTGTAGCCCTCAGGGCACAAGCAGGTAAAGCTGTTGATTCCATCGACGCAAGTCCCTCCGTTGTGACAAGGGTTGATGGCACAGTCATTGATGTTGACGTTACACATAGCCCCTGAGAGACAAGTGGATGGTTTTAGGAGAAAATTTGTCTTTTGGACTCTATCATCAGTACTAAAATATCAACAAAATAGCACCAAGGGCAGTATTTGATTTTAATCGTTATTTTCCAGAAGTGAACTACTTTGTTCTTTAGGAATATTTCAAAATGTATTACAAAAAAAAAAAAAAAGACCTACACAGGACATTATGAATGTCTCACAGCTGGAAACACCCTGGAGTGAAATTCTTTGAGCCTTTATAAGCTGCTTACTGAGGTGTACTGTGTGGCTTATGGACAATAGTGCGAGCCAATACTAAAGACATTCAACAGGCAGAGGCTGCAGCAGCCCCAGTGTATGCCTAGCCTGGCAGCCCCTGGAGGCCCCTTTGCCTCTCCTCCTTTGATTGAATGGGTTCCTGTTGAATATGCAGACGGGAGTTTGGGCTGAATCTGAGAGGGGGAAGTGCTGCCAGGGGAATGGGGGGGCAGGCTACTCTGCTATTCAGAGACATACAAACAACACTCCTCACCCCCATCAGGGGAGATCTAACCTTACCCAAAGCTGTTTACAGAGACAGAAGGACAGACCCTTTTCACACACAGCCGGGTAACAATTAAACCCCCTTCTGATCCACTATTCAGATCCCTATCCCCCCTGCTCATCAATCAGGAATAGGAGGGCCCAACCGCCTGATCTTCAGTTACAATAGTCCTCTATCCGTCTGTGTCTTGGTGATGCTGAGCCCCCCCTCCTCCTCTCTCTCTCTCTTTCTCTCTCTCTCTCTCTCTCACACACACACACACACATGCACACTCTGCCTCTTTCCAACATAATCACATTGCCTCTACCAGTCAGAACCAGCTCTACTGGGCCATGAAAGAGAAAATGAGTGTTCCACATGCTGTATTTAATTCCTCAAAAAACTTTCATTAGAAGTTAAGGTAAAAAAAAAATCCTTCAGTCTGAATGTTATGGGTTTTATCATTCAAGCGCATATACAAAAAACTAAATTACAGTCTTTTTTTTTTTCCCCCTCATTGAAAGGATCATGTTACTGAACAAGCTCAACGTCACACTCTTTTCAACCTGCAAACAAAGTTAGTACATTGTGTGTGTATCGGGTTAGACTGTTCTTCTTTCAATACCAATTATTCCACATATGTAATCTGACACCATTGTTCCGCTGGAGTGGACCCGCCAGCCACCTGTCGTACCCACCCCTTCCAAAGCTCAGGGGACCATCCCCTTCACACTAAACCCCGCCCAATGCTCACCTGTGTAGCCAGGCTCACACGCACACTCATAGCCATTGATTTTGTCGATGCACCTCCCGTAGTCACAGGGTTTGCTCTTACAGTCATCCAGGTTAACCTCACAGTTGAATCCTGTAGATTGACACACGTGTAAGTGAATGAAATCACAAAATTCTACCAAAAAAATCAGCAGTTTCATGTCTGTGAAAGGTCTCACCTGCAGTCCCTTTGGGGCAGATACAAATATAAGTGTTTTCCCTGTCCTGACAAGTGCCACCATTCTTGCAGGGCTGGCTGAGACACTCATTGATGTTAGTTTCACAGAGACGGCCTGTATAGCCAGGACGGCAGTAGCAGGTGAAAGAGGCCAGGCCATCCTTACAGGTACCATAGTGACAGGGGTCAGAATAGCACTCGTTGATATCAATTTCACAGTGCTGCCCTGTGTAACCTGTTCAGGAGAAGAACAGACATAATTTAAATCAAATTATTTATGCAGGAAATACAGACAAAAGGCTGCAAAAAGGAAGCTCCTGTTACCTTCAGAACATTCACAAGTGTACTTGTTTGGACCATCGGTACACTTAGCTCCGTTCTTGCAAGGTGTGCTGGCACACTCATCAATGTCAACCTGACAAAGATTCCCTGAAAAGCCTGGATATGAATTCAAAAAAGAGAAGAAATTAACTTTCACAGTAGTTATATTAACATAGCTGAAAAAACACACTGAGTTTCAAGTAGACCCCCCCCCCCCCCC
>BJFM01003775.1:0-30933 GCA_016586285.1 Arothron firmamentum | reverse complement strand
CACACACACACACGCACGCACGCACGCACGCACACGCACATGCACACACCTCCCCTCACATAAAAGTCCCCTCTTTCTGTCAGGAACACACTCTCTCCGTTCACACCATAAAGACATGTATACCCGACAGTAGAAGTAGAGAAGAAAAGTGGTTCTTAGCTATAATCTAATTTAAAATCAGGCGATTTATGACATGGTCCACATGGTCCATTTTCTAGAGGAAAAGTCAACTAACGCCTTTATTTTACAATACTGATAGTACAATAATTATAACATAGTTTAATAATATATTTTCAATAGTCCAAGGCTTGTTTGAATGTCCATCACGTGTAACTTCTTGATACTGTTGACGCTAGTTGTGATCAATTATACTATATGATAGTGTAATTCTAACGACGTACTGTGGGTGATACTAAGAGCATGTCTGAGCCAGACTGTTCCTCCTTTCTTTCTTTTTTCTTTTTTTTCCCAGGGCAAGTGAAACTGTCAGGGAGTATCTGCAGAGTTTCTGCCCCCCAGGGCAAAGATTATTTTATTATGAACCCACGCACATGCTGGTCCTTCTGCTGGTGCGGTTGCCAAAAGGACACATGCCAAAAGGGGCAAAGTCTCTGGAGGCGCCTAAAGTGTGGGAAATGCTGGGAGGGGAAAAAACATGGAAGGAAAAAGAGAGCGTGAGCAAACACCTACAAGTGTATTGCATAAGAGAAATACAGTGTGTGGATGGAAAGTGCCGGAGATGTGCACGGGCATGTAGGGTGATAGCAAGAAAACACCTGACCCTCCGTGAGAAATCTGAAATCTGTCAGGCACACAGAGAGATTAAGGCACGATTGCACAGCCCAATTGGTTTTAAAGATGTGAGAGGTCTGCTCCCTCCACACCACTGCATGGCGTTTTGCCAGGACTGTTACGCCCCGATTGTGGGCAGAGCAGCACACCTCGTGCCTCCTGCTTTCTCTTCTCTCTTTGGCGGCCAGTCAGCATTCTAGGTTGATCTGTTGGCCTCTGCTGGAAATGCCTGCAGCGCACCAGCTCCATCACAAACTGTCTCTGCCTATGAGGAAAATGAATCTGTGTTCAATCTCACCTATTTCCCAGGGGTTATATACCCCCTTCCCACCCCCTTCACCCCCATAGTAATTTATCATCCGTGTTAAAATCATGAAGTGAGTTGAAGTTTTGGCAGAGTGTGCTCTCTTTTATCCTGAACAATACATTTTGTTTTGACATGCAGGGTTCTGTCCGATGGGTATTTATTTTTTGGTGGGAATTTAATCCATGAGAAAATGCTTCTTATTGGTTTCACAAGGTTTGAGCGGGGGAGACCAAAAGCTCCAAAAACAAACTCCATCAAAGCCTAAAATAGAAACACAACTCTAAGAAGGGGATGCAAAGTGCAAGAAAACAAAAGCAGTATCTCAGAGATTAAACTTAAATAGGGCAGCACACTGCTGTGTAAGTGCTGACTGCTCAGTGGTCCAGATTTGGACTTGTACCATTGCAGGTTCCTTCCATCCCTTCCTACGTTCCTTCCTTGGGAGTAGAAATGGAATACGGCCAAACTCCTTAATATAAAGTGACTCTCATGACAAGGACTGCATGATGTCATCCAGCTAGTACCAGTCGGAACTGGAGATGGTACTCTCACATCATTAAGATCACACACATAAAAGCTTTATAATATTTTGTGTTCCATTACAGGATGAGCTGCTTGTCTGACCTGATCGGATGGGAAGTCTGATTGGACCAGTCTACATTAAAATGGTGGTCTGTAGGTAAGGAATACAAAGACACTTATTAGGATTCCAGAAGGACTGTAACTTCAACAACTGCCTTCTGTACTCAAAGGTTTCTCCAACTCTGCTTTACCATAATTCCACTCTTCTTCTAAAGCAACAAGAGCCCAGTCATTTGCCTAATCTTCTGTTGCTGGAGGTAGTTCACACCTTTGTCTCTGGCAGTGTAGGTAGCCCAATATTTACAAAAGGGCTCTCAGTGGAATGGTCAATATTTGTTGTAAAAAGAACCCCTGTGCTGGTTTATTTAAAGATAAGTGATTGGAAAAGTGGGTTTGCTTTATCAAGAGGAACACTGGTGTTTGGTCTCAGCTTGTTTACCCTCTAGAGGATATAAAATCAGTGAACAGAGGTTCTCAGGTGTCTCAATTATCACCCCAGTGGCGGCCCTTACCATCAGTTTTCTGTCCTTTGAAACGTAAAACATGCTAATGTTTAACATGCCCAGACATTCTGTAATGAGGAAAATGTATTATAGATCAAACACATTGGCACATGGGCATCACATCTAACCCCCAGTGGCAGGAAAACAAACCCTGGTACTCACAGACCATTGGAATATTGGGAAAATTTCATGAATAAGCTCCAGATTTATTACTCTCTATTTATACATCCGATACATTTTTCAGAATGAAAGGCAAGAAGGGCCCAGTTCTGTGCTGTCCTGCATAAATGTCAAAGACAGCACCATTATTTGTCCTTCCCCCATCTCCTAAGTGTGAACAACACAGGAAAGGGGCCCTAATTCACAAGCATGTGAGAAAAAGAACAACTGCATACATGCCTCGCCGACGCAAATCCTGAAATCCAGTCTCAGCAAATGACTGAAAAATGTAAATTAGATTTGCTGCCCCACTACACAGAGTTCAAGGTCTTTGGAACGGGACGTTGCTTGATTTTGGCTGAGGTCTTCAGCAGTGCAGCAGGCCATGCAGCAGGCCCACAAAGGAGCACTGAACCAACCCACAATAGATGAAAGAATAGGTCGAGGTTGCACAGTTGGAGGCTTTTCCTCAGCTCTGTGGTTCACTAACAACTCATGACCATCTCTGCCTGTTTACCCGCTTATGCTAACCCTTGAACTTTTATATCAGTTACCCAAATGCTACAGCCCAGGAGCAAAGATGATGGAGGTGCTGATCCCTTCTGGTGTATCCAGTAACTTTGACCCATGTAGAGTCAATTGGGGAAAATGAGGCAAAATAATGTGTGAGTAGGTTGGGTTAACATAAATTGTTCTGTTTGTGTCCATGTTGTCCAAAGTGGAGGGAAGACCTAATCTGAAGTGTCAGTCTAAAGAACTTCCAATCATGGATGGACTGTTGAAGATTCTTGTGTGTCTGTGTGCACACAAAGAGTGAGAATGTTTCCTATAAGAGGAGATATTCATTCAGACGGGGATTTAACTGATGAGATTAGCTCTGGTTAAGGGGCCTGGGGGTGTGGAATGTAAACAAGAAGCAAAGAGAAGGCTTTAGAAGATCCACCACCCAGAACATCCCCCCCCTCCCCGCCCCCGTGCTGTCATTACTATCACACCTCAATTAATCCCCTTTCGCCTAGAAAACTAGAGGACAACCACATGTTATTCTTTGTCTGCTTGTACTAGATGTGTTGAAAGTTCAGAAAGTTGCTGGAAGTCTGAATAATTAAAATGTCTCCTCTATGTGTTTTAATTCCAGTAAACAAAGATCGAGAAAGACGTGTTTTTGTGCAGACTCAAGAGAACAACACAGCTAAAAGACTGCATGGTATCATAGTAATGCAAGTAGCAAAGTCTATCATATACATAACATGTTGGAAATATTTTGGCTGTTGTATCATTCAGTTAAATGTGTGTGTTGATCCACCTAATACTGGGGATGTTCATCTTGATCTGGTCCTATTGTGGGTGGGGTAGTAGGTGTGACTGAACAGTCTGTGTATATGAATGAAAGTGTCAGGAACACCTCCGTAGTCTGCTGTTACAAGAGAAACCCACAAATCTGTCATGGTTTGTTGAGTGAAGTCTGGATGTATGTCTCTAAGGATGGGACGGTGGGGCAGGTGTCGGGGCACAGATGCTGGGATCCGCTCCATTAACCCCCTCCAGTTCCATATTAGTTACAGATCGGTTCAGATTGAAGTGAATGTTAAGACACTCCAAATTAACCCCGAGAGTGACAGAAGCAGCATCAGCTGTCAGCGGTATCACTTTCCATCCAAATGGTATGGATGGCAGTTTGACAACTGCCACCCTGACCTCGCTTCTCTAAAACACTCTCCCAAGACTCACCAGATTCTCCAGGGCAGGTGGGATGAGATTACTGACAGTCGCAACCTCCCATCGCTCTCTAAAAACACAACCATCTGCCGTGATGTATACAAACGGCAGTATGCTTCATGCACCAGTACATAAGACCCAGCACATATGTTTTCCACGGGGGTTTATATTTTAAGGAAGTACCACTCTCATGTGTCACCTTGTGTCTGAGCAGCAGGTGGCAAGTCCTCCAGAAAATGCTGAGTGGTTTATTAGTTAATTAGTGAGTCATGACTTTAAATGTCACGGCGATAGGCCACATTCCTTCCCCTCTACACTCAAAAATGGCATCCTTGTGACTACGATCACTGGTTAGTTAGTGTAAATTTGCTCAATTTAATTAGCAATAATTTAATTGTTACTTAGGATCTTATTAATTGAGTTTGTTTTTCCACAGTGAAGGATATGCTAACTTGTACTCAGTTGTGTTTTCTGATCATTTAAAAAAAGAAAGCCAAGATGGAAAATGAAATGCAGCTACTATGTGATATGTGCTGTCACGTCAGAGTGATCTACTGCTGACATGGACGTCATCCACAAGCTATCAATCCAAGCCAGATCTTCTGTCTTCGCATTAAACTGCTATCTGATATATGACTGAGGCTACCGTTTCAAACCAAGGCCAAGTGTAGAGGGGCCGATGTAGGGAAGGGTCCTCAGGGGGGTGCTCCGGGGTGTGTGAAGCAGTGGCCTGCGTGCTGTCGGCCAGCCGCTCGCAGGGGGAGGCACATGGTGCTAACAGCTGCCATGGTGAAACGCTAACCCCTCTAAATGCTCAGTCCGGTAAACACCGTCGGGCTGGACACTTGCCAGAAGGGGAGCCTGACTGAGGAATGGGTGAAGAAGGTGAATAAGGCGACACAGCTGACGCCGTGGAGAAAGGGGAGTTGACTCCTGTGTAAAAGCTTATTAAAGTGCAGTGGTCACCATTCTGGGGGACCAGGGTGGGGAAAGACAGCAAGAGAAATTCAAAACCCTCTTTGGCGAACAGAGCCCCGTGTCGGCCACAAGCCTGAAGACAGGAGATACTTTTATTTGGTGTATTTATGGACTCAGGACACACTGCATGCATGAAATGTTATGAACAGATGCTCTTATTTTCCTAACCAAAGCCGAGGAGCATGCAGAGTTATTTTTTTACTGTCAACAGGATGAAGAGTGGGATGAGATCTGAACCTGGTGTTGGTCCCCCTTCACGATGCATTCACACCCAATTATAGCCTTTTTACCCTTTTAAATTGATAAATGAGGAGCATGCAGGAAAACCTGCCTCAGCCGGTGGAGTTAATGGTGTTCCCATGCTCTCGGAGCAGTGAGGGAGTGGCAGAAACAGATGTGACATTTTCTGTCCCCCCTACTTTCATCCTCTTCCTTCAATGCTTGTAAAACAATTGAATGCAGCAAATTATACATTAACACATGCAAATAGAATTTAGAGTAATTTCCTGGTGGTTCATGTAGTTGGGTAGACACAAGTGATGACTTGAATGGATGAAGGCTGAGAGATTCTCTGATGAGTGATCATCCTAATCTTTGCATCATGTGGTGTATGAAACCAGGCTCACACCTGCCCTTTATCACTCTATTACCCACAACTGCGTGGAGAAGCTAGTGGAAACACGGTGAGTATGCACGGAAGGCCTGAGCCTGTGTGCTAAAATGATTCCAAACTGCTATCATATTCATCACACATCTGCCAAACTCCTCTGATTACAATCATGCGTGCCCCTGCAAAAATGAACTCACTCTGGGGGATCTTGTTCGCAGACCCCATGCTAGCAAACCGCAGAGCTGGGGTGTATTCAGGGGCTTATCGGGCGTTTAGACAGCGGTTAACCAAACATGAACCACTCTCCAGGCTTTTCTGTAAACACTGCTTTAATGACGGGGTAGGTGGTGTCTCTGAGGACAAACATGGCAGTGCATCTACAATGTGCCCACAGGAAGCGCACGGCAAAGGCCACAGATATCGCTGTTTGACCTTACATGAAAGGTTGCGTGACAGAGAGGCCTGCAGCTTCACCGTGGGAAACAGATGCTGCTTTTCACTGAGAAAGCAGCATCAGACATTCCAATGATCTTTGGTTATTTTATATTTGACCACTTTTCTTGTTGTATAGTCTTAATATCAATGAGGACAGCCTTCATAACAGGTGTAGCAGTTGCAGCAATGTCACACAAGGTGTATGTAAATTGTAACTTTTTGAGAAAATAAGTCCATAACTAAATGTTTTGTTATTTTTAATAAATTCTTAATTTATTGTTTTCTGTTTAATGAATGCCACCAATACATAAAGTTAACATTCTCATTGAAGGAATCACTGACTGAAACAGTCAGTCTAATGATGTTTTCATATTTAATAGACACAGATGTTTGATTCATTCAGCATTAACAAAATACTAAGAAAATAAAAACACACAAAACAGTCGCTTTCGAGCATAGTCGTAAAATGTCTGTTCTAACCTGTCCACTGGCCCGACATCATCAGGCAGTAGGGAGGGGAGGTTTTGGTTAACAAGTCTGAGCAGTGGGTAAAATCTGTGTGCGCGTGCATGTGTGGACAAAGCATGACTTACATAGCACTCTTATTCTGCATCAGCGTGTTTTTTTTTTTTTAAACTTTGACCTATTATTGATCATTATAGACAACAAAAACACATGAATAAATATGTAATCCATAGACAAACGAGTTTAGTTTAGTTTCCAGTTATGTTGTTTTCATTTACATACACTGCTTGTAAATGCTGCTGATGCACTGCTTGAGTACATAAAAGTCTCCAGTCTATGGACATATTAATTACTGACAGTTGAAGTAAGACCACGTAAATTAAAAAACAAACAAACAAACAAAAAAACCTCTTCTCTTGAGTTTGAAATAGGTCAGTGGGACTTCTTTGTTCTTTCTTGAAGAGGCTTCTTCAGTTATTCAGTTGACCTGTTTTTAACTGAAGTACTTCGATCAATTAGATGGTAAAGCACGGACTATATTGATGGCTCAATAGCGCCCCCTAGCGAACACACGCAAGTTTGCTAATGCAGCCCGCAAAATTGTAATTATAATTGCAAAATTCGGTACGTTATAATTGTAATATGTCTTATATGGTTCATCATTTTGGACTGCCATTAGTTTTATAAATATCACATACATTATTCTCGCCAATGGTTATCTATTTAGAAATATTCATAGAAAGTTGTAGATCTAAAACGTAGATGAAAGTATAAAAAGACTATATATGACACTCCATTCTTATACGATAGATAGATAGATAGATAGATAGATAGATAGATAGATAGATAGATAGATAGATAGATAGATAGATAGATAGATAGATAGATAGATAGATAGATAGATAGATAGAACCTTTTGCAAGCCCTGCCCCCGGTGACGCAATCATTGTTTGGCCCGTGACGCTGCTTGTACACGTAGCCTAGTAGGATGTGTTCTTCGAAGATGGTGGCGGTGTGTCAGACTCACTGTCCGGCATATTTATAAGCGTTTCTTCATATTTGTAATCGTTTCATACATCGGGTAAGACTGAATATATGCTGTTGTTGACAATGTTTTGCTGTGAGTGCCTTTTTTGATGTTTTACATCAATTGTGTAACTGTTGC
Source organism: Arothron firmamentum (assembly GCA_016586285.1). Taxonomy (NCBI): domain Eukaryota; kingdom Metazoa; phylum Chordata; class Actinopteri; order Tetraodontiformes; family Tetraodontidae; genus Arothron; species Arothron firmamentum. The sequence continues at coordinate 23,218 of BJFM01003775.1, read as the reverse complement.
TCCTGTAGTTAGCATATACTAAATTAGCCAGTAATGCTAACTGAACGCCAGCGCTAACGCTAGCAGACCGGACCCAGCCAGTGAACCTTTAAATTCTTCTCGACGAGCGGCCAGTGACATGTAACTGCCCAAGTAATTGCCGCTTGTCAGTGCTGAATACCAATAGATAGATCAGTCCTTTCTTTGCAGTCTCCATGAGCCACAGTTTTAAGCGAAACCGGCCAACTTCAGATATTAGTGTTTTGCTGAGTATGGCGTTTAGGACATTGTCGAGCGTTATAACTTGGCGTAACCATTAGCAGTTGCGCCAAACACTGGACATTTCCTCATTGACAGTTTCTTGTGTAGCATTAACCCGTCGCAACAGAGAGAAACGTGGTATAATGATTAGCAAAGCTTTTAGCATGTTAGCTTCGTATATTTTGTTTCTTTTTGGAACGTCGTCAACGCCAACATTAGCCTGGGGATTGCAGAGGGTTCTAATGTATTTAGAAGCCGTGGTACTTAAAAGATCCGGTATTACGTTGGTTGAAATTATGGTTAGTTGACTGGTTGCCTAATGTAACCTTCTGATATTGACAGAGGTTACCAGTATAAAACATTGATTGTTGGTTCGTGTTAGCTTTACAGCACTTTCAATGTTGTTATCTGTGCCTGATGAATACATTTGTATTTGGGCACAAAAAATAAGTAAAATAAGATATGGCAATAACCAATAATAACTACAGGCGTGCACAAATTGTCTCTGTAAGTAATAATGGGCTAAATGCTATTGAAGTTTTTAATTCATAAAAAATAAAACTGATCTTCAACACTCCTTTTAAATAGATTACTTGTTTTGTAATGCTATGTTGCTGGAATAGTTTACAGTAATGATTCAATTTTACCCTTGGCAAAACTCTCGCAAAGAATATAGTTTATCTTATTACAACTGATCTTAATGTAAAATAATTTATGTTCTATGCAACATTTCTTTTTACTAGGATGATTAATTCAGCAATTTTTATTTCATATTTGCAAGGGCCTGGTACTTTTGATAGGTCATGTAGATATTGCCACGTTGTACTAGGATCACAGACCATTCCACAAATAAAGGTGTGGTGAACATCATCAGACACACGTGTAGCATTTTGTTAACCACTCCCTCTTTACTCTTCTTTCAGCATAGCCTGATTTCAGTCTCTTCAGTGAAATCTACAAGTGAGAATCAGTCCGTGGGCCTGCTTTTACTGCAGTCATGCAGCCCCCTCCTCGAAACACACCTCCAGGAGGCTCTGGACCTCCTCCCTCTGGTCCCAATATGTTTAGGAGGACTAGACCTCAAAAGCATACCGCAGCAGCTCCAGCCTTGATGCCACCAGTGACCCACCCAATGACAGACCCTTTTGCTTTTGTTAGAGCCCCCCCTCCCATGCCCGTAGGTGGTCCAGTAATACCCAGTAGCACCCCTCCGCAAATGCAAGCCTTGCCTAATACCACACAGTCCCAGTTTGGCCCAGGGTTGCCTTTGCAACCACTGAGTACCTCATCTGCTCTCCCTGGCTCCTCGCCATCATCTCTTCCAGGTGTGACTTTGTTCAACCCTCAAGGTGCAGCATCCTCATCTGTTCACCCAGCACCAACCACAGGGGGTGAACAGAGTTATTTCAATTCAGGAGACCACGCATCCACACTCTCCGAGCCACCGCAGGCGGCTTCGGGCTCTCTACCATCTCAGACAGCATTTAATCAGGAATTTCAAGGACAACCTCTTTCTCAGCCTTTCCAGCCTATGGCCCCTCTGTACCTCTCTTCTCAGTGGGCTTCTGATCATGGAAGTCGTCCACCATCAGTTCAGAACTATTTCCAGCCTACTAACGACCCTCCGCCATTTGATTTACCCCCACAGAATCAAATGTATCCTCCCAACGCCCAAGCTGCCCATCACAACACCATTAGTCCTTCAGTGCAGCCCGGACATCCACATGTCCAGGCCCCTCTTCCTCTCCAAAATCCTGCGAACACTTTGAATACACAATGGCCTGATCCTAATACACAGAATCATCATCATAATCCACCTTTCCAAGCTCAGAGCTACTTCAGTCAGAGCTCTGAAGCACAGGAACCATGGTTCAACCAACATGCGTCAGACTCGGGCTATCATCAGATGGGAAAAAGCATTGCTCCTCCTCAGCCAGACATTGCTGCGGCTCAACACATGTCCAACCTGGGACCGGATATTGCCTCGGGCCCTACCCCGGTGCCATATCCCCACGAGACTGGTACACTCTCGATGTTTTTTAAAGACGATGTAGAAAATGAAGAAACACTGGCAGGAGAGAGGAGTCAGGCAGTGAGCTCTGGTTCTGGATCAGTTCCCCATCACATCCACCAACAAGCGACTTCTGGCCAAGGAGACGACCAACCACCTCCTCTACCTGAACATTCACACCCACAGTACATGAATGATGGCAACTATTCATCACAGGGATACACTCAGAAGCCCAGCGATACACAGGATCATCATGCAGAAAATTTGGAGTACGTCCCCAACCAAGAAGTGTTACCTAGTGAAACCCACTGCAATTCTGCTGCTGCTTCAGTAGAGCAGTTTGAAACTGGACCTAACCTGGAGACCCCAGATTCTGTCTCCAGACCAATGCGATCTGCTAGTGTGTCATCCAACTATAGCAATATTAGCCACGGAAGTGGAACAGCCACTCGTCGCCACCAGGGAGTAGCAGGTACATTTATTCAGCAGGAAAGTCCACGCCTCTCTGATGAAGCTAGCTTGTCTCCTGCAACTGGGCGCTATTTTGAGCAGATTGATACTTCTCCAGCTGGAGTAAGTTGTCCTCAGCAGAGCTCCTTGGAGCAAATGTGGCCTTCTACACCAAGCCCTCCAAAACCAACAGGTAACTTTCAGACTAGTGCCAACAGCTCATTTGAGCCTGTGCGCTCACACGGGGTTGGCGTGCGCCCTCCTGAAGTAGATAAGGCAAAAATGGAAGCAGAGGGTGGGACAGATTCTACTCCTGGAAACCTGGAGCAGCCACCAGATAATATTGAAAATATTTATGGCTCAGGACATTCTCTACCCGTGGCCAGCGGCACAGCACTTTTGACAAACCCTGTAGTCCATTCCCACTCCAGACCTTCATCACGTGCTTTTGGGGCCAGTCGACCATGTGAGAGCCCCGCCACCACTTTGTGGGCACAGAATGATCCTGCTAGTTTGAGCACAAACATCCTCCTCGCTCCCGCTGCGCCGACTATTCTTGCCCCTTTAAGAGAGCCTAGCACTGATGTGATCCAACCACCAGAGGACGGTCCATTGGACCTGCAGCCTTTGCAGAGAGCCCAGCAAATGTCACAGCAACATTCAGAAAACTTAGAAAATCCACCAAAGGTGAGTGAGGCTGATCCAACCGATTCTCAAGGCAATCTGGGGTATGCTTCTCTGCTTGTGTCCGAATCACTTCAGCAACCTGTTTTAATTGCCCCACCAGTGTCCACCTATAGTGTTACTCCTTCCAGTACATCAGCTCAGATTAGCAAGAGAGAAACTACTCCACCTGTGAGAACCCTTACACAAGGACAGGCTGCAAGTACCTCTCAGTCAGCTTCAGTAACCCCTAGTCAGAATCCGCTGGTTGTACCCGGACCAATCGGCTTTACCTCTGTAGCCTCTAAGCAGGGTCCTCTTAATCTGACTCGTAACGGCATGGAAGCAAAGTCAGATCTCGCAGCTCTGCCACAGCCTCAGCCCACGCACCCTCCTCTTTCAAGGGGGCAAACATTAGGGAGTGACACCCACTCTGCTGTCCAAGTTAATTCACAGGCTTCTCTTTTGACTGCTCCTGTCTCCAATCACAGTCAGCGATCAAATTACGAACTGCTTGATTTTTCAATGCACCAATCACAAGCTCAAAGCCAGGCATCTGGCCCTCCTCCCTGTCTTCATGAATCTCCGCAGTCTACTAATGGATTTTACCTGCAGGTCACCAAAGATGCTCAACAGGCGATAAAAGTGGCAGAGAATCCCTCTGCTCAGACAACATCTACATCATCTATCCCACAGACGCCTTCAGTCTCCCAACCTGCTGGAACTACCCAGCCACAACCTGAACCACCAAAAGTTTCAGAACCGTATGCGATGCAGGGACAAAATATTTTTCCTCCTGTTGAAGTGAGTGGATCACAAGCCCCACAGAGCCAGTATCCAGCTCCAGCACCTGGGCCTTCTCCAGGGAGCACTGCTCTTCCCTGGCCTACTTCAGGGAATTCTGCCCCACCTGGGCCTGCTGTAGGGAGTGCTGCTCCACCTGGACCTGCTCCAGGGAATGCCGATCCTACAGGACCTGTTGCACCTCCAGGGCCTGTCACAGGGAGTGCTGCTGCTCCTCCTGGACCTGCTGCAGGGAGTGTTGATCCTGCTGGGCCTGTTTCAGGGGGTAATGCCCTTCCTGCTGCTGAATATCCTTCAGCTCCTCGGGGACCAGCACCTTCAGGAGGTCCCCAGTCAGGTCCTGTAGAGCCTCCTCGACCACCTTCCTCAGCAGGCAGCCAGCATGGCTATGGCCCTCATTTACCCCCAGGGCAAGCGTATGGTGGCTACTATTATGGAGACTACATGGATAGCAGAGCACCTTACCATTCTGGTCAGTATCCACCACCACCTGTGGATGTGAGGGCACAGCAATATTATCAGGTATGCAAAACTTTTTTGATAAAAATAATGTAAAAAGTTTTTGTAAAAATGCATTAGACAACTTCGCTTGATCACTTGATCATCTGCCTAACAGATGATTTACTTTTGTCATTTTTCTTCCTCAGGATGGGCCATACAGGAGCCGAGCTGATGGGTGGTATGGGAGACATGAAGGGCATCCTGCAGCCTATCGTGATCAGAGCTATCAATACACAGAGCCTCAGCCAGAGAGACCCAGTTCCAGGTCCAGTCAGTACTCCGACAGGCCCTCTTCCAGGTCAGAATCATATAATGATGTATAGTTTTATATATACATTTGGTCATGCAGTTTTTTTAATGCTAATTGCAAGGTAAGAAAAAAATCCCAATCATAGATTTTATATTGGGCCTGCTAATTTCATTGTTTGTTCTTTTTTATAGACAAGGCTATCCAGATGAGTACAACAGAGCAAACCGTAGTGCTTATAATGATTATTATGCAGATTACAAACACTATGATTATGGAGGTATGAGCCACTGAACATCAATCAGTTATTACTTGTTTATATGACCCACAGTTCACCAAATTTCTATCTTCTTTATGGGTAGGATACAATTATGGACAGTATGATCCACGGCAGAGAGGTTACTACGATCAAGCCTATTGGTCTTATAATGATCCTTATAGGGCAAGAGACTACTATAATCATCAAATGTACCCTTCCAGGTAAGCAAAGAACTTTTTCTAGCCTACTGTACAAAAGATTAATTTAAATTTCCTCATAGCTGAGGAATACTGGTCAATATGCTTTCAAATGTCCTTACAGGAAAGAAGGCTACGATGATCAATGGCGATATTATCCTGGTTACGACACCAGTTTTGATGATGACTACCGACGCCGTGGAGACAGTTATAATGATGATTTTGACCGCCGTAGCGTCCACAGTGAGCAGTCAGCACACAGCGTACACAGTTCTCGCAGCCACCACAGCAGACGAAGTAGCTTTAGCTCCCGATCGCAGCAGGTAAAAATCCATAATTACACACCATAACATGTTCTGAATATTAATATTTGCTATTTTATTTTTACTTTGTTCTAGTTTAATCAAAGCCTTTACTTGTAATGTTTCATTTAATTCTTTCTTTTTATTGATAATTATTTCTGATTGTTTGCTGTCCTTCCAGAGCCAGGTATACAGGAGCCAGCCTGATCTGGTGTCAGCAGTCTATGACACTACATCATCCACGCTGGCTGTGGACTACTCATATGGGCAGTACCCAGCCCAGAATGATGTTTCCCAGAATTACTATGGCTATCCTTCTGAGTACACTGCAGACAGCACCTGGACCGCACCTGAGCAGCGTAAGATGAAGCAGTCATTAAACAGTAACCGAGCTGAAGACAGAATTTAAACTGGTCGAATTGAGAAGTTATAAACTCCCTTTTTTTTGAACCTCGCTCTTGGCTTATGTGTTCCATTCAGCTCCTCCTCGTCCTGCGACCCCGGAGAAGTTCACCATGCCCCACTGTTGTGCCCGTTTTGGACCTGGTGGTCATCTGGTCCAGGTTTTACCCAATCTGCCTTCAGCTGGGCAGCCTGCCCTTGTTGATATCCACAGCATGGAGGTATGTTTGTAACTGATTATATTTATTTTTTATATATTCCATTCATCGATTTTCTTTTAATGTAGTTGTTACACCATTTTAACCATAGATTGTGGCTGATTCTAGATTTTTCTTGTTTACTGATGATCAAAGATGATTATTTTGGTTTTGGATGCTTTTTTTTTTTTTTTTTTTTTAAGTTTTTAAGGTATATTTCCTTACTTATCAGTGATGGTAGACACGTAAAGTTATTTTAATCATGTCTGTAATTGCAGGTCATGCTGCAGGATTCCCCAGAGCAGTCAGAATTAAGATCCTTCCCTGGACCTCTTGTTAGGTAGGTCTATCAAAGGAGAAAAAAAATTTATACTGTATATACGTATGTATACACTTGCATATATTATAAAACAAGAAATGTTCCTGGTGTAACATGTGACTGCTAACATGTTTCTGCTCTTGTGTTCTGTCCATTAGGGAGGAGACCCATAAGGTGGATGTGATAAAGTTCTCCCAGAACAAAGCACTGGAGTGCGCACGTGACAATAATCTCTTGGACAGGGACTCTGCTCGGCTCCTCTGGGACTTTATTGTGCTGCTTTGTAGACAAAACGGAGTAAGATTGTACACAGATATCTGATAATATATTGCACAAAATGCATTTTTATCAATATGGCATAAAATGGACCATACCTTTGGTCAAACTATGATCACTGATCTGTTGAGACATATGCATCTAAAACTGTTTTGTCTCTATCGTTGTTAAGACTGTGGTGGGCACAGACATTGCTGACCTCTTGCTGAAGGAGCACCGTTCGGTTTGGCTTCCAGGCAAAAGTCCAAACGAAGCAAACTTGATTGATTTTAACAATGAACCTCTGGCCCGAGCTGAAGAAGAACCAGGAGCCGGTCCGCTTTCCCTCCTGTCTGACACCTTCATGACTGTCCCAGAGAATGTTGGCAAAGAAACCGAACGCTTCCGAGAGCTGCTGCTGTTCGGGCGTAAGAAGGTAAAGAAATCCTGCTTTGAGTGTTTTATAATAAACAGTATGTTGTGAAATTTGAAGTGACTGATATATTTTTATGAATAGGATGCTCTCGAAGCAGCCATGAAAGCAGGTCTTTGGGGCCATGCCCTTTTGTTGGCAAGTAAAATGGACAACAGGACACATGCACGTGTCATGACTAGGTAAGTTTGATAAAGATGAGTCTTTATTCCTTTCAAATATCTGTCTGCAATATTTAATTGACCTGTCTTTTTAGATTTGCCAACAGTTTGCCCATCAATGACCCTCTCCAGACAGTGTATCAGCTGATGTCAGGGAGGATGCCTGCGTCTGCCACTGTAGGCATTGCTCCTTGACTTTCATTTAAACATGTAGTATTTTAAAACTAAACATATAGAAGTGTTCTCTTTGCCGTTTATATAATAATTTTGTGTTTGCACAGTGCTGTGGGGAGGAGAAGTGGGGTGACTGGCGTCCTCACTTGGCTATGGTCCTGTCCAACCTCACACACACTCTAGATCTGGATACTCGCACAATCACCACCATGGGGGACACTCTGGGTATGAATTCATCAGAAAGGCCACCTTTTTCCCTCCCTAAAGAAGGGATTTTGTTTATGTGCCCCAGTCCTGCACTCTGACTGTCTGCACTTATCTCTGTTGCAGCTTCTAAGGGGCTCCTTGATGCTGCACATTTCTGCTACTTGATGGCCCAAGTTGGTCTGGGTGTTTTCACAAAAAAGAGCACCAAGATGGTTCTGATTGGCTCCAACCACAGGTTAGAAATGGCTTGTGGGATCTCAAGTGGCTCTTTTAGACCACACATCAATAATATCTTTACATTTTCACTCCAGCTTGGCCTTCTCCCAATTTGCAACCAATGAAGCCATCCAGAGGACTGAGGCCTATGAGTATGCTCAGTCTCTGGGCTCCCAGCCATGCTCATTACCAAATTTCCAGGTACGGGTTTTTCTCTACTTATGTCACATCCAAAACTTCATTGTTACCTTCCCCAAGGGACGAGGCTATGCGACAGCTCTTCTGTTTTGAACATTCTGTCCTACTGTTAAAATGATTTTATCAAATGAACACATCTGCAGAGGTGATTAAAAGCTTGTTTGTTCTACCACTGAGAAAGAGCACTGTTCTCTTCATCTGTTATTAGGTGTTCAAGTTTATTTATGCATGCCGCTTGGCTGAAGCCGGCCTCAGTGCGCAGGCTTTCCACTATTGTGAAGTAGTTTCCAGGACTGTCCTCATGCACCCGGGGTACTACTCTCCTTTCTTCATCAGCCAGATCATACAAGTAAGCACAGGCCCACTACACACTCTTTCTCTGTAGCTTGTCCTCTCACATGTGTAGAGGTTGTACCTGACATTTCAAAATATTGAATAATATTTATCTTGACAGATGTCTGAAAAGCTTCGATTCTTTGATCCACAACTGAAGGAGAAACCAGAGCAGGAGTTGTTTAATGAGCCAGAATGGCTGATGGAACTGAGACAGCTGGATGGACAAATTAGGGTGAGGAGAGAGCGAGAGAGAAGCATTTGGTGTTTTTTTTTAATATGCTTTTTTTTTTAAATTACCTTTTCATCTTGCAAATTTAGAAGTTATCAGTTGTTTTCATTTATTATTGTGTTCTACCCTGCTGTTATTAGACTGGGGTCATTCAGTACAATGAGGACAGGGCAACTCCTACACAGTTTGGCTCCAGCAGCCCCAGTTCTGACTTGGACGCGCAAAGTCCACCAGAAGCGAACACCATCCCTACAGAATTTGATGGCCCCACGCCTGATAATCCATTAATGAGTTCATTACTACCTGGGCCTCCACCACAGGGAGTCCAGCTCATGCCTCCAGGTGTGTGAAATGATTCCCTTGATCTGATTTTTACTGATTCTAAATTCATATGTACCAAACCCAATCTTTATTTTCTTTCAGCTCCCACTTCCATCCTTCAAAATGGCATGACTATTTCTCAGACTGATGTTCCCCAGTTCTACCCTGTACCACCTAGTGGTCCACCAGGACACATCCCCATTTCAGGCTACCCACCTCAGGATCCTGGCTTCGCCCCTCCTCCCTTTCAACCTCAACCTGAACATTCAGAAATGTACCCTGGATCTCAGCAACAGTGCCCTCCATCTTACCATGTGGGCCAGATGCCACCACACATGCCCCCTCAGGTGCCGCATTCACCTGTAGAAATGCATCACAGTAGACCCCAAATCCTCCAACACATGCCCCCTTCTCCTGGACATATGCCCTCTGTGGATCAGCTGGCCCAGGCTCCCTTAGAGGCCTCCTCCTCCCCACGCAGAAGTTCCTTCACACAGCAGAAGGACCTCTATGATCAAATGGCTCACATGGTCAGTGTGTGGTCATCTGAATATCTAAAAACTGTCCTTAAATCTCTCTTTCTGTGACACTACAGTTCTGCATCACTTTGTTTTGTTTTATTTGTTTTTGTGTTATTAAAATTCGAAGTTTTACTTTGTTGTAGGGTCCTGGGAGGAGGTCAAGGACTACTTCACAATCTTCAGGTTATTTGGTGAGTGAAATTCAATAGTTATTAATTAGCTTTTCTGTCAAGCCTGTACATAATATACAGTCCTTCCAATAAATCCATTGAATAAAAGCATAGTTTAAAATTTGCTTTTGGTCGTAAAAAGAACCATACGGAAAACCAGCTTAGGTCTCATTCAAAATTTCTTGGACTTTAGGTTTCAGGACGTCGCTCCCGCACCACATCCGAATCGTCCACTCACTCTGGTGGAAGAGAACGCAGCAACTCTGCTATCAAGCAAGTCTCCCCACCTCCACCTTCAATTCCTGAACAACCTCCGAAAGAAGAACCCAAAAAAATGAAGAAAGACTCCCCAAAAAAGGTTCGCATTCACACACCAGTGTTTCAAAATAGTTTATCGTCTATGTTTACCTCATGATCGGCGTATTTTTCTTGGCTTTATTAAAGGGAGCAGGTGGTGGCTGGTTAAAAAATTGGTTCTGGAAGGGGAAGAATGAGGCTTACTTACCAGATGACAAAAACAAATCAGTAAGTCATTAAATCTGAAAGTCTGGATGTGGTACTGCTCTGGATAGTCTTTTTTTTTGTTTGTTTCTTCTGTTCCTACGTACAATGAATGACTGACATTTGGGTACTAAAAGAGCTGTCTTTTTGATTGACAGATCGTATGGGATGAGCAGAAGCAGAAATGGGTTGACTTGAATGAGCCTGAGGAGGAGGTTTGTCATGTAAAATATCTTATCAATAGCGAGTGGCCGAAACGGGGCAGTTCTAATGATGTTTTCTCTGTAATCTTGCAGAGTAAACCCCCTCCACCACCTCCAACTGGCTTCCCCGCCATGGCACAAATGCCTGGCCCTGCAGGACCTGGAGCACCGTTAAGCAGTGGTCCTCCCGTCAACATGTTCTCCAGGAAAGCAGGTAAAGTGAAAGTTATACTGCAATTCATGTGTAAAGCCATGTAGTGGGATTGCTTACAAATCAGAGACTCAGTTCTTTTTCTTTCCCACTTACATTTCTTTGTTTCCCTTCAGGCACAAGACAGAAATATGTGGATGTCCTGAATCCCAGTAAACCTGCCAACTCTGGATTAGCACCTAACCCTGCAGACATCTTTGCTCCTTTGGCACCAATGTCCATGCCTGCGAACCTATTTGTGCCTAGTTCAGGTGCCAACAATATGAGATGTGACTTTATTCTATATACGTAACAGTCTGCTCACATGTGAGCCACTACTTGTGGAAGTGAAAAGTTTTGGAGGGAGTCACTGTATTATTTTGTGTTTTTTCTGGTGTAGCGCCTGATGATCAACAACCTCTAGAGGGCAGTGAAGGGGGAAATCCTGAGCAGAATTCACCAAATGTCACCACTGCCCCACAGGTGGCCCTCTCTTTATATCCCTAAGTGTCCTGTGCTGCCTTCAGATTATATTGGAGTTATTTACTAGACCGTCTTCTATTTAGATGTTCCACCCAACCTTGCTCCCACCTGCCCCTGAGGTTCCTGCAGTGCCTGATGGCTCCCAGTCTGGAGAGGTAAGACAACCTGTTCATGGAAACCTCTGGTGTAGTCTCCATCATGCTACTACTAAAATCATGATGCTTGGCACCTTAACAGCCACTTTGTGCAGATTGCTTGTTCATGTGAATGGAAGCTAATTTCAGAAGGAATATGAAAGAACACAAGGACGCATGCGTCAATTTTAAATATCCTTTAGATAATAATGCTGAAAGCTATGTCTTGTTATGAAAGTTAAAAAATCTGTTCAATTTGCTGTTAATATCTAATCAGCTCAATGTCTTTCTAATGTTGGTTTATTTATTATTTTTTTATTTTTAACTGGTGGGAGAAAATCTAATCCAGTGCATGGGAGATTGTTAATATGGGTTCATCGTGTGTTTTGTTTTCTATTCTGTATTTCCCTTCTGCTGTCTTTAGCTCTCGCGTTCTAGCTCAATGAGTTCTTTATCACGCGAAGTGAGTCAGCATTTAAACCAGGTACCTCTGGCAGGGCCGCGAATGGTCCACTCACACCCACGCCTGCCACCCACCCAGCTCACCGCCTCATTATTAGCACGCTTTACCATCCACCCAGCTTCAGATGTGTGCCTGCTCACCTGCCTGCTGTCTCCAGCATTTTTCACAATTCCAGAAATTTAAATAAATCAAAACCTGGATAAAATGCAGTTTTGTCTCTTTAGCCATTAGCATTCAATCCTCAGTCCTCCTCTGAGCTGTTATTGGTGCAGAATAAAATATCTCATTAGCTACTTGCTGGATGTTTACATTTCTGTACTTTATATTAGCCAGAGGATGAATTTCATTTATTTTGAACTGCAGAAGTTCCCTCTAGTGCCACTACAAAATGGATACTGGAAAATAAATTGTTGTGTCACTGATTGGATGGACATGAATGCTAATTACTCCGTTTGGCTTAAAATACTGTGACTGTGCTCTGAGTAGATTTTATTTTTAAAGATGAGAAGTCTTAGAAGAGAACAAATCATGTTTGAGACGGCTGCATGATGATCTCCTCTGCTTGTTGTCAGTGTCAACACACAGCTTCAATAACCATGTAGCTTGCATGTTTACTAAACTATGTCAGCAGTGGTTTGAGATGCTGCCTTATGGTCAATCACCTCATCTTAACCATTCCTGCATATGACCTTCTAACCAGTGTGTTGCACAGGAAGACCACTCTCTGGCTCATACAAATGTGTAAGATGGTGAGAGTTGAATGATGTCTGTCTTTTGCAGAGTCCACCTGCCCAGGGAACTGGAGGTGTCACCTTTTATAACCCAGCCCAGTTTACACAGGTGACACTGACACAGCTGTTTTAGTGTTTTGAATGAACTCTTATTTAATGGAGCACCATTTACTGGCTGTTTTTTTTACGGTGTTTTTCCAGACAAGTGCAGCACCTGGAGGTGGACAGCGCTCGGGTCGTTTGGGTGGCCAACGGCAGTACCCAGTGTTGAAATAAAGGCCATCTTGCAGAGATAATGTGTAAACAGACTTGTCGGATTCAGTGATATCCTATTAATGGAACTAAATGAAGCACATGGACAAACTGCTCTGACTAAAGGAATCTTCATTTTGCTTGCGCAGAAGAGAAGAATAATCAGTCTCCATGATGTCTGACATTAACCACTTATTTTTAGTTGATATTTGTCACCGGTGTATTTTAACAGGCACTAAATTGTGTAAGGGCTCTTCCTGCATCCAGTCCAACAGAAAACAGATGGGTGTACAATACGTTTTACTACAGATGTATGCAATTGCCCAATACTGCGTTCATGCACAAACTGTGCATGAAAGCACAATTCGTTGAACAAGTGTGTTAGCAGTTTAGCTTCCCATGACTGCATCAGGAAAATCCTCCCAGGTCTCTGTTTATGTGTGAAGTCCAAATTCCCCTGTTGGATCAACTGTATGCAATTGATTGGAGGAAAGGTTTGGTTGTGCAGCTTCATCCTTCTCAAGGAAGAAGCTTTGGTGACACAGGAAGGAAACCATTCTGGCCCCACAATCGGGGTTGCAGATACCTGCGTTGTACCTCCTGTCAGATATTTATTGGAACGTCCTTGGGGTTCATCAACAACATTTGAGTCTTTCATCATGTGCAAGATTAAATGTGTCCTGTCACTGAAGTGAGTGTTAGTCTCCAAAACAGCAGGAATTTGGATTGGACCTGTATTTTACCCGTCACTCAAAGAAAATCTATCCAAATATTTGTATATCAGATTGATTGTATTTATGAGATGTAGGCGTAATGTGAGTGTGCCTGTGTGAAAGGATAGCATTTAATTTTTGTTTTGATTAATAATAAAAATTATGATTGATCAGATGATGCCGATCCATATTAAAATTTGTATTGGCCGCTTCTGCAGTAAAAAATAAAAACTGAAAAGAATGCCCGATTGTACTTTGAATACTCTCATAATTTTAATTTACTGGTATTTTTAATCGAGCACATTTTATCTCAATTGTTTCTGCTGCTGATTTTTGTAGTTGCCAGACTGGTAATGGTCCATTTTCATTTCAAACAAGTAATTGTTTGAAATGTTTAAAATTTCTCGTGTAAAAATCTCAAGAATACATAGGAGAAAAAAAAATGTAAACAAAGTAGTAATAAAGTTATTTTTTTTGCAGGCTGTTGCACTTTCAGAATTGTGTTATTTTAATCTGCAGGAAGGTTTTTTTTGGACTAGTTCAGCTATTTTCGTGCACGTATGTAAAGACTATTCTAATCGATAACTGGTTGTAACGCTTATTAACATCCTCTAGAGGTCAGCAAAGAGGCGTGTTCTGCTTCATTTCTCTCTTTACTGTATATAAGAGTACTGTTTCAAGGTTTATTGGATTGTATTACTTAAATTAATCAAATTTATCCTTATATTATTATCCCGTCTTGAGTTTATTTGTGATTGTTCAGAACTGCTTGTGCTTTCCGAACAGCAACATCCAGCATTTTGCGGTCAAAGATCAGCTGTTGCAGAGCCACATGGTCCACCTCCAGCAGCATCCCTGCACACAGATGCATGTGAGCAACCTTGAACATTCATTCACAGAAGATTCTGCATATTTGGTTAGTGTCAATTCACCTGTTATATCATTTGCATGAAGGGGATCCAGCTCCTCAACCAGTGAGAAGATCTTATCTCCAAGTCTCTCTCTGTCTTCAGCATCAGATGAGTCACTAATATCCGTCTCCTCCGTGCTCTGCCTGTAAGGATGCAGGAAAACTATTCCATAAAAGTACTTTAACTTCTCAAGATATATTTTCTTGCGTTATTTCTTGGTTGATTTTAACTAGAAATTGTAAAAAGGAATTGTCAGTAGAAATGGTAAAAAAGACCATACTTACTCTTTAAGTATCCTCAGAGCAGAATTCACCTGTTCTTCCATCAGTTTAGGATCAGAGAGAAGTTTTAAAACTGCATCTTTGTGCTGCTCCAGAAGCATTCCTGAAAAATGTGACACATGACCAGCAAACACAATTAAGTGCTTAAGATAAAATAGGACAACAGTTGGTGAGATGGTCTCTCAGTTTATTTACAGAGTAAAATTTTAAAAGCTAATTGCATTTGCAGGTGGTTACTTACCTGTGATTTTCTGAGAGTATCCAGTGTTGTAAATATCCACCAACTCAAATAGCTGCTCCCCCAGAGACTCAGAAGATGCTGACACCTCGTCCTCATCCTCGCATGGTGCTTTGCTATGAAGAAAAATTGAAAGAGGTTGACATTCTAATACATTCCATCCTAAATGTCTGTCCTAAATGTGGTTGCAAGTAGCAAAAGCTCATTTTTGAGCTACAGTTTGGTGGGAAACCTAATTTCAAAGATCAGTTTGCTGTACCTGGAGTCTTGGGCCCCCTGCAAGGCCCTAAGTGCTTTCTCCACAGCAGTTGCCAGCGAGGCCTCATCCTGCAGCATCTGACTGAGGACAGGCGCTGGCAGCTCCAACAACATGCCTATTACACATTGACAGGCTTGGTAACACTAATTTTATGTTGTAATTTAAAAGGTACGACCATTATTATTGTGCGAATATCAATATCACAAAAGAACCAGCATGCACTTCCTCACCTGTAATTTTTCCAGCATTGTCTTTGTGTTTTGGGTAAATAATAGTATATAATTGCTCCCCAAGTGTCTCTAAGTCTTCATGATCATCCATGTTTCACTCACGTTAAAAAAGTGCTTGCATATACCATGTTGCACTTTCTAAATATTTTCCCGCAGTAAACCGATTCGCATCTAGAAACTACCTTACGGAATAAAATATTTCTTATGCGTCAATAATTGTATTTATTATATATATTTTTCCTGCGTACTCGGGGACTTATTAACTATATGTAACGTTATAGTAACTATCTGATACAGTATTTTTGGTGGCGGATGGTAAACGCCAGGCGCATACTACTGACGTCACATACTCAGCACCTCGTAGCGTGTTGCTCCGCGGGACTCGTAGAAAAGTAGAAATCCTCACATATTACAGTTAAGCAGAAATATATTAACACAGTATCATCACAATTTAATTTAATAAATAGTTTTTGTCATTTTTATGTATTTAATGTGTTATAATTTCCATTTGTTGCTAAAATGTGAACGTCTAGAAGCGCAATAATCTCTGGTAAAACTTCCGTAAAGCGGCTTCCGCTCTCTCTGGTCCTTTTCCTCCGCTAAAAGGTAACGTGGTCGTTTCGGCAGCTAATAGCTGGCTACAAAACTATACTTGTGCTGCATCATCGGGGACTATATAGTCACATAAAGTATATTTATATTATTTAACACTTGTGTTTACTTAGTAGGTATCGATAACGTTTCGTTACACTATATAAATGACACAATCCATCTTATTTCGTCTCCCGGCGTTAGGCCTCGACGTGCCGTATGATTCGCCTGCTGCTAGCTATAGCAGTAGCTGTTGCTATAGAACAACTGCTATTTTTGACGTGTTTCCTAATGTAAAAAAAAAACCCCAACATGTACATATTCTCAAATGCTGCCATCATGCGAGCGTCTTTTCTGAAACTCAAATCATTGAAGAAGTTTCGTAAACGCCAGAAGTTGTGGAGACGGTTGCTAAAATGATGTATTATTATTTGACTCGAATGGCTGTGGACTCAGGTGTACCTTGAAGCAAAGTATAATAACATCTCTTTTGTGTAGGTTCATCATGTCGTCGCATTTGCAGTGGATGGTCATCAGGAACTGCTCCAGCTTCCTCATTAAGAGGAATGGACAGACATACAGCACTGTGAGTAAATGTGTTCTTACCGTAAATGAACCCTACATGCTGCAATTTAGAGGTGGAGTGCAGTTTTCCATGTACAGTGGTAATATGCACTAAGTTGCTGCACTGACCCCATCCTATCTGACTCAAATCTGTTTGTGTGATAGGAACCTAACAACCTAAAAGCAAGGAACTCTTTCCGCTTCAATGGTTTGGTGCACAAAAAGACTGTTGGTGTTCAGCCAGCAGCTGATGGCAAAGGAATTGTTGTTGTGCTGAAGAAGCGCAGAGGTAAATATTGTTTGTCACATATATCGAACCAATGCATGTCCATACTGTATTTTATATAATTTCCAAGCCGCCTGAACTTTAGTAAAACATGACAAAAAGTTTGTCATATTTGTGCCTGTCCAATACTTGGAGGGGGGAATAAAAGATCCTAATTACCTTACCAACATATAAAAACATATGACTTAACGTTTTATTACACCTGCATGTCTGATGTGTTCAAAAGAGTTTGGTCATGAGTAGAAGTGTTTTTATCTGTTTGCATAGCACTGAGGATAATTTTCAATGCACATGTGAAATAAATTTAGGAGGTTAAGTTGGAATTTTTGTTAAACAGGTCAGAACAAACCTGCAACCTCCTACGAGAAGATCACTATCAACAAGAACTCCCGTGCCACCCTCAGTAGCCTGAGGCACATCATAAGCAAGAACAAGTACAGGAAGGACCTTCGTATGGTGAGTGTTTTACAGTAGAAAATGCACTTGTGAGCACTTGCAGACCCATATGAGCACTACTTTGTTTTTCCAGGCTGCACTGCGACGTGCCAGTGCTATTCTGAAGAGCCAGAAGCCTGTTGTGGTCAAAAAGAAACGCACCAGAGCTGCCAAGACAGCATAAAGTGAAAGACACGATAAATAAAGTCTTCTTCATTCTGGAAAAAAACAATGTTGTCCTGTGCTGTTGGTGTTTTTGGTGTTTACGGTCTTGCAGAATTTATTGGTACTACAACCATTTGTCTCCTCCCCTCCCCCTGCGGCAGGTATGCTCCCTGCTTTTTCGTTGTCAGGATAAAAGTGTTTTCCCCAATATATATATATTATTTATATATATATGTACACACACACACATATACTGTATATGTGTGTGTATATATATATACGTCATCTGTCTGGTCCAATATGCTGGATGCACACCTGGACGAGAGGCTCATCGTACCTTTCAGCTTCAACCCGGGTTGATGATTCATGTTCACATTGTTGGAACAAACACAAGAAGTTCTAGCTTGTTGGTTTATTCATTTATTTCTTTTGGACTCCTTGCATAGAAAACTAAACACTGAAAAATAACATGATACAAGTCTTTAAGTCTTCGCTAAGATCTAATCTAACTAGTTTCCTATTTTGTCCGCCATACTAGAGTACAAAACTATCTGTCCTCTGACTTTGATTGCATTTTCTAGCTTTTATATGTGTTTAACATAGTTCTGTTGCATAAATGTGTAGCTCTATGGGGACGTAGTGATAAAGCGTGGTCCCCATACAGCTACACATTTATGCACCAGAAGTAAGTTAAACACATATAAAAGCTAGAAAATGCAATCAATGCCACAAGACAAAGAGTTTCTCTAGAATGAGGGACAAAACAAGGAAACTATTTGAACAACACAACAAATAAATAGTCGATGATCACAGCTGAACCAAAACACTTTAAAGTGTACAGTCTTCATTAAACATAAATCATAACTTGAGGAATGATATAATGATGTTCTGATGCTATGTGTGAAATTATTTTGGGTGTTTGGATTGTTTATGTGCAAGTCTGCTCCATCGTTAACACCACTTACATAAAAATCATCTAAAGTCTATGCAGACCGTTAACGTACACGTCTAAGTGTGTAATGCCTGTTGAGTATTGTGGTTCTAGTCGATATCAAGGTCAGAGTCCTCGTCACTCACGGTGGTCTGTATGATGGCTCCGTTGCGGAGCGTCTTTGGCACGCTGGGTTGCTTGTCGGGCAGCAGGCCGTACTCCTGCAGCAGCGCCTCCACGTCGACGGCGAAGAAGTCCTCCCCGAGCTGGTCCGTCAGCCGCACGAAGTTGCCGATCAGGTCCCCTCCTTTGTAAACGAGCAGAGCGGGTAGAGCGCTGTCTCTGAACAGAGCACTGGTGCTGATGGCCGAGCTGCGTACGCTGCAGAACTTGACCAGCGGGTATTCCTGGGCCAGGCACGTGAGGCTGCCGCTCATGGCCTCGCAGCCCGGGACCTCCGGCTCGTAGATGTGGATCATCACCAACGTGCTCCTGTCCTCCTTGTCCAAAGCCTCCAGGAAGTCTTCTCCGCTGTTGAGCTCATAGACCTGCGCGAAGCGCTTGCCGCGGCAGAGCTGACGCCGCATTTCTTCGATGCGCTGCATACGGTAATGCTGCAGGAAGTCTTCGTCGTCCTCTTCTTCCTGGAGCATGTTGTACTCTTGCATGGTCATCTGTGGACACACGGTTTGATCTTGTGTTAAATGTGGATGAAAGGGGAAGCAGGCATTTACCGCAAAAACTGTAAAACAACAGTTAGCCGAGGTGAAAAACAGCAAAATGCATAGAGAAAATCTGATTCTCCTTATACATGGAAAACAACGGCTTCTTTTCACTTACTTTGCCTTTTATCTTATTTTGAAGCTGTTTCTCCTTCTCTTTGTCTTTCTCCAGGTCGAGGTCAGAGCGGCAGGTCATGGACAGCTTCTTGATCAGCCTTTCCATCTCTTGTTTCTGCTCTTGTTTCTGCTCCACTTCCAACTGCTTGTACTTCCTCCAGTCATTGATGACACCCTTTGGTCCTAAAGACATTTTTTAAACAGCTGCCCTTTTTAGGATAACTGCAAATTGTTACTCAAGTGTGTGTATTTGTATGTATGTGTATAGTTATATCAATACCTGTGTTTACTGCACTCCCATCTGCACTGTAGTCTATTTCTGGTTCTTCCACATTAGCGTCCCGGATGGTCTTGTTATCTCCTTCCGCATCCTCATTGTCGCTGCCTTCATCCTCACTGCTGCTGTAGTAGTACTGCAGCTTCTCTCCCAACAGCTTGTCATCCAAAGTAGTCATGACAACAGTTCAACTGAAATCAGTCAGAGAAGAGACTGATAAATGCATCAGAAAAGTCAAACGTGACCTTATATTGGACAGAATCAGGGCTTAATACCTGCACAAAACAGTCCCGCTGGAGACTAACCAGTGGGGTGTGACAATCAATTCTGACAGCCCTCCAGGTCAGAGAGAGCTTATTTCAAATATAGGTCATCTAAACTATACAGAACACAAGTGTATCACTAAGTATGTCAATAATAAAAACACGAGTAGTCGAGTTTAAGCTCCAGAATGTGTGCAGATTGTGTTACAATTTGATTGTCATAAATACAGTAAACAAAATGGAGCCCGTTGTCCATTACTAACAGTATATTAGTTTGTATAGAATTAAGTGAGAGAACATAATAATCTTCCCTTCACAGTAGATATTCGAGTGTATCTTATCGACGCGACGGCTAGATCCGCTGGTTCGCCAATCATTTCAAGAATTATTGCAATCTTACATATCCATAAATTACACGAGGAGGAAAGAAAGTGTTTTATTTTCTTACAGGAAAACAGTTACAACCAGAATCCCCCCCCCAAAAAAATATCGCTTGTGTTTATCTGTGAGATTAACGTTAGCCGACTGAGCTAGCCTGTAATGACTTCCTAACAGTAAGCATTAAAACTGGTTAAATAAGCGTAGAAGGGAGATTACAGTTCAATCTTTTCACCATCCGAACACCAATTGTCAAAACATGCAAAATGATGTAACTACAAAGGACTGATCGTTTTACTCTTACCTCGACAGTATGGCAGAAGCAGGATATGGTAAAATTCCGACGCTACTTAGCCTAGCTTGCTGGTCTATCTGGTGCGTTCATGACTGTCGTAAACATAAAAAGCAATCTGAAGAACACTTGTATATACGGAAGCCCAAAGCGGACACGTTTTTGTTTTGTTTTTTTAAACCCAAAAAGATTTCGGGGTAAACATAACTAACAAAAGATAACATAACTTTTTTTTTTTTTTTTTCCCCAGGGAAAGAAACTCCGTTTTCCCCAGATTTTTTTATTTTTTTATTTTTTACCCTGTTTTCTCGAGATCACCACTTCATTTTGCGCTGGACGACAAAACATTGGGATGATTACTGTAGGTGTAGGTGGTGTGTGGGTGTCCGCGGTGTCTACTTTCTGACGAGGTGCACGGTACGGAGATCCAATGCAATTTCTGTTTCTTATTCGCATTTTCGACTGATTGGACTCCGGGTGGTCTCGAAATAGCACCCTTTATTAAAACTACAAAACAACAACTGTGTACTGCTCAAAAAATAAAACAAATTACAAAAAAACCCAAAAACTTCAAGACGTCTTTATTAAAGTTAAGTAAATTCTAAAAATCACCCGTGTGTGTGTGTGTGTGCGCGCGCGCGCACGCGCATTACATTATTTAATATTAAAAATTGGCATTTGTTGTAAAATCAACTAAACTGGGATAAAAGAAATCATGGAAATTTTATTTTCAAGGAGGGGAATCGTTGATAAGCTCTCAGCCAATCGGGAGGCAGCAGGTGTGTTCACCTGGTTAAAAGCAGAGAGCAGCGATCAGAGTTGGCGAGCGGCGGCTCCCGTGTGGAGGACGACGCTGAGCCTGAGGAAAACACCAGGAAAGATGTTGAAACGGCTTCAAACCTGACCGAGGAGACCCCGGCGGAGCCTGGAGCTCTGCGAGTTTAGCAGCAGCTTCGAGCCCTCGTCTCCCTCACGAAGAAATAAAGAAACCGGTGAGCAAACATTTTGAGCATGCTAATGCTAACAGGCACGAGGTAACGGCTAGCATTATAGCTAACGGCGGACCGCTGGCTCAGAGGCCAACGAGGGACGCCAGGTGCCACCAGATATGTTGGTTCGCATCATTTCTACACACCTGTGCAGGGTTTATCTGACCATTTGAAGAACTTTCTGCCATAGCTAGCATGTTTTGAGCACGAAACCCAATTACGATGACTTATTTAAACATACTTAGACATGATAAAAGTTGACAGTGTTTACTTGAAAGTTTTAAATTTAAAATGCTCTGATTTTTTTTTAGAATCTAAAGAGATAGAATTGTTCAGCTTGAAGCTGTTGGCGTATCTGCTATCCAGTTTGCTAACGCTAAGCTAGCTGCTTAGCTACACAGGTGTGTCTCAAGAGTGTTGATTTCAAAATTTTCTAAAATAAAACAAGGTTTCAATTTGGCATACTTCATCAAAGAGTTAATTTTATTGAATGTTAAAACCAACACAAATAAGATGGGATATTTGGAAATGTGTAACTTGATATTTCAGATCACATAAGTGTTTTTATTTCTTCACTTTCAGGAGCGGTTATGAGGAGCGTTACCACCTGGATTGTTGCCACCTGGATGTAGAGAAAGACCCTGACTGCTCTGGTGTAGTAGGCCTCGTCCATGCAGACACTTCACCACTGATGCCTCTGGAGAGTTGAAACCAGTTTACATAATGCTATATAAAAAGAGATGCAACCTTTTAATCCTCACTGTCTAACATTAAATCAGATTAAAACTTAGCTGTTTTTGTTCAATTAGGATTAGCAAAATTATTTGTTTGCTAAATGTATTTTGTTACTTTCTTGAGAGTCAGAAGTTTCCACACCTTTCATTAGCATTTGGTAGCATTGCCTTTGAACCCCTAGTGGGGTCTCCCGTGACAACCTGGTCCTCGGTGAAGGGCCAGACTAAGTGCGGTTCAAAAAGACCTGCCTGCCTGGAGAAGGGATCCAACGGCCCCTCAACACCGACTCGGGTAAGAGCCTGAGGATTTTCATGAACATTGTGGTGTCTGCTTACTGTGGTTGGTCCAGGTCAATTTGAGGTTGGTGGAGATAAAAATGTGCAGTTGTCAGCCAGACGTGTTTAGTGGTTCACCAGCACGTTGGAAGGTTGAGGAGAAAGATGGTGAGCTGAACACTGCTGAGCCTTTAACTGATTCCCAAGGTCACCAAGATGAAGTGATGTGACCTCTTGGTGGCAGACAAGGATGTGCTGTTTTCTATTGGAATTGTGAAATTACCAGTAAGATTGACTCTTGAAGCACTGCGCTTGTACTTATTGTAATCTGATTACTCCTGGTTATCTGATGTTTCTGGCCATGTAAACTAGGTTGAGTGTTGCAGCAGTGGAGCCTGGAACTGTGATCAAACGGCATCAGCTCAGGTAGAGCAGCCACGTCAAACACGCAAATGTTAAAGTTTGTGTTGGTCTTCTCACATTTTCTCAGGTGTAAAAATGTGTAAAATGACATCAATTCCAGATCTTCCGTTTGTTGATGGGCTGACCGGAATAAATTTCTTTATTTGGAACAAAGGGAGAAAAGATGTTTGTGACTGTTTTTATTAAAGTGACCATGAGGGACAGTGGTGGTGTTCAGGTGAGACTGGAGAGGCAGGCAGCTCAATGATGGAGTGACTTTGTATCAGCGGGTGAGTGGTTGTCTGTTGTCTTTCAGGACCATTGAGGCATCAGTGGGAGGATGGAACTTCCTTCAGATGGGCACGTCTGCTGGTGAGGATGGTCTCAGCTGTAG
>BJFM01003772.1:1524-25257 GCA_016586285.1 Arothron firmamentum | reverse complement strand
CACACACACACACACACAAACACACGCACACAGACACACACACACACAATTGACCACAGGGAATGGCCTATAGAGATTCTCCTTGTCAACAACTTGGAAGAAAGCAGCTATTCAGGGCCAGTGTATTCCTGCAAGGATAAACCTTATTTGTGTGAAGAGCCAGTGTGAAATCAAACAAGCTGAGGAAGTTTTGATTGCTCTCTCTCCTTACCTGTGTCTTCCCCTGTTCGTTCGTCTTCTGCTTAGGAACCAATAATAATTTTGTTAAGCAGCGCTCTCTCTGTTGTAGGTTCCGATTTCCAGCGGGTTAAGTGTGATTATGAGCAAATGCACTCACTGATAATTCATCTACATGTGTCTGGTTATCAGCCAAGTTACTTCTGTCACTTGTGGTTGACATGAATCATCAAAATTTAACTACAGTTGAAACCAGAAGTTTAGATACACTATATAAAAAGGCACATAACCTTTTTTATTTCTTTCCCAGTTTTTGGGCATTTAGATTTACCATAATTATTTTTTTTTTTGTGAAATGCTAGAATAATGAAAGGGAGAATTTTTTTAAGACGTTTTTTATTAATTTCCTGAGTGTCAGAAGTTTGCATACACTGAGATAACTCTGCCTAAGTTTAAACAATTTGGGAAAGCCCAGGTGATGATATCATCACCTTGGAATATCATCATAATAATACTAAAATGTATGTAAACTTCTGAGTCTCAGGAAGGTAATAAGAAATTGTCTAAAAAAAATCTCTGTTTTATTATTTTTATGCATTTAGCAAATAGAAATAATTTTGGTAATCCTATATGACCAAAAACAGGGAAAGTTTAATCTGGTTTAATTTTAGATATTGAGAAAAGGTTATGTGCGTTTTTATATAGTCTATGTAAACTTCTGGTTTCAACTGTAGATGGTTAAATATTGCAGTACAATTTGCAGTTAAACAGCATTAAAACATGTTGAAACCTTTTCTATATTTTGAACTCGGCCCTTTACGAAGTCAGAACATGCTGTTTTCGGTATGCACCTCTTTTTTTTCCAAATGTGACAAACCTCAGACTATCTTGATTAAAAAAAAATAAAAAAAAAATCCCTGAAATGTTCAAGACTCCTAGCTACAAAATGAATATGAAATGTGAACAGCGTAAGATCAATTTTTGATCAAATATTTCTCACTGACACAGTTAAGCACCGATGAGACTAGATTTCTTTTGTTTGAACTTTGTAAAGTTGGGAGGCATTCTTTCACCACATTGCTACCAATGTCATAAAATTGTGTGAAACGCTAGGTATGTTTAACTTGTGATAAATTTGATTTTAAAAATAGAGAGAAACAACACCCCTGTGGTGTTTGTTAACATTTACTTTTAAGTTCAGTTCTGGTAGGACCCCAGAGAAGACAGGAGACAGCAGTTAGATTTACAAGGAGCTGTTTATTGGTAGAACGCCTGTGCTAGCAAGGAGTTAAGGTCACACAGAGAGGAGACGGGAGATTACAGGACTTGAAAACACAAAACCGCTGCTCTCACGAAAACAGCGAAGCGCTGTAACCACTCGTTTGACAGAAATGCTCAGACGCTGGTGATCGGTAATGGGGGATCCGCTGCAGGTGCGACCGTCACCAACGCCAAAAGTGGACCAACCACGCTGACTGGAGACAGTGGAATGCAACAACCAAAAAATTCCTGGTATACTTACAAGGCAGAACTATGAAAAGTTACGTTCCAAATTGGGCCAATGTACAATTTCTGTCCGCTTTTTTGTTGTCACTTCCATACTTAAATTCATATAAGTAATATTATTATTATCAATTGACTATGAAAACCATATTTACTTCAGAGCACTGCCAGTAGTAATGCTATTAGTTTTTCTGATATTATAGTCACTCACCAAACATGGCGGTTTAAACCTTGTCTACTTTTGAACCAAGAGTTTGTGGACTACATATCCTATCATACTGATCTATTTATAGATACCAATCAATACCCACAGATCAGTAAAGCCTTGCCTTTGGAAACACTAAAGGCCTGTTTGTGGCGAATAATATCACATACTGCCAGTGATGACAAAGATTGCACAAAACGTGATTAGTAACATTTACAGACACCCTGAGAAAATCTCTACTGGAAAACTAGTCAACATCTTAGGCAGTCTGCAGCCATAAGCTTCATTACTGAGTTTGGATACGCACCGCATCTGGTGGAAACCCAGGGTAAAAAGCATGTTTTGTTCATGCTATAGGTCTAGCTCCTTGTGGCATCAATATTTGAAGCCATCTCTTATGTTTGTAAGAAGAAAAAAAAAAAAAAAGCCCCCAACCCAAATATGGCAGTATTTGGCACATCACCTCAACGGATTACACTCTCAACAAATCAAGCAAGTGTGGCTGCTTTTGCTATATTCTTCACCAGAACATTTATTCTTGTTTATTGGAGGAGTGCTTCAGCGTTTAACACATAAATGTTGGCTTGAAGAAGTATTTGCCAACTAAAACTGGAGAAATTGATCTACGATGTATGGCAGCCATTCATTGAATATTTCAACAAGGAACTTTATACCTGCGCAAGATAAATCTGACCCTTAACCTTCCCCTTCCCCCCCTTTTTTAATTTTTGTGTATATTTACGTAGTTAAGATGTTCTTGTGTATGCAATGTTTTTGGTTCATATTTCTAAAATTTCAATGAAAATATTTGAATAATAATTCATTCACTGCATCAAAATTATCACTCATACATCCCACTGGAACTCACTCCGTCACAAGGATTGGTGCTATTTCAGGATGGATGCAGTTTATCAAAAAATAGCAAGAAAATAATCACACTGCTTGCACATTTTATCACGTTTTTGTTTGCTTGCGTTTCAAATGCCATGGAATGTCATTATAAAGATTGTGGATGTTATACATTGTGAGAACTCTAAATCAGGTCTCTAAGTCAGGTAATAGTATCCATAACTTTGTTCGTGGCACTGAGGAGAAATTGAATTTTAAAAATAATCCAGTATTGTTACATATAAGCTAAATGCTCAGCCTTGGCTTAGTAGGGAGGAGTAATAATTCTATATTTTTATGTGTTAATTAAAGATTTCTTAGGTGGCTCTTTAAACCTAGTAACAAAAAAAAAGATTCACTGATAAAAAGTTTTGAAAAACAATTGGATATCCTTGTAGACCTTTGATTTCTTCAAGATTCAACATTTTTATTTGGCATTTATGCATAAACCAGAAAAATTCAGGCACACAGAAAGTCTTGTAGTGTAAAGGAGTTAAAAGCTGTAAAAAGAAGCAATATATACAAAAGTATAAATAAACTAAGGAGAGAATAATAAATAAATGAATCTGTAGGAGTGTGTGACAATCTGCTTTCTCCACCTACTTCCCTTTGATGAGAACAGGCTGCAGAGGAGGGAGATTCTTCCAAGTCCATTATTATTTCCTTTGTCGTGTCTATGTTGGGGATCTAGTCTTTCTCCTCTTCATAGCAGAACTGTAATCTCAGAAAGGCATTGTAGCATACCATCTGCTGCCGTCCAGGTATTGCAGAGTGTCGTTTATTGCTGTCGCGTTGTCCATTGAATGTTTGGGGCGATCACCAAACTAGAGAGGGTCAACAGTATCTGGGAGAATGTTTGTGAGAACCAGTTTTGCCAGGCTCACTCATGCCATTGCACTCACACAATTGTTCACTGTGTGTCAATTACAAGCATGCATGTCATTCATATTTTTGTACAGAGACTGGACATTTGCAAACAGTAATATTGGTTAACCATCTGCTGCTAACCAAGCACCGAAGCCTTCATTCCACTCCAACGTGTCTACACTTTGGCCTGTTGTCATAAAAGCACCCTGTTGGGGGTCGACCTAGCGTCGGGTAAACACATCAGTGTGACAATAGATCAGGGCGTCAAATCACAATACATTTATGCAGGATTGTGTGTGTGTGTGTGTGTGTGCGTGTGTGTGTGTGTGTGTGTGTTTTGTTTGTTTGTTTGTTTTTTCTTGTACAACCTGTAAATGAATATTTCCTGTTGGGTATCTCTGTATTTCCAATGGCATTTTCTCTTAAGTGGCTCCTTTTATATTTATATTCTGCTGTTGATGGCTATGCATTATTAATATATGAACAGGGCCCAGTAAGCGCCCCAGAAAGGCCTTTATGAATAAATATTTAAAGGCTCAGAGAGACACAGTTCATATCTACTCTGTAATGCATGAAGCAAAGAATTTGTTCTAATATCTTCAGAAATTTCCATTTCTTCCAAAACACTGAAGTCTAATATGCTGATTCTGAAGAAATCTTTGGAAGTTTGCACATAGGAAGCGCATCAAAACATACCGTGCCAATACTAAGTGAAATGCACAGCCCTGAGGAGCATTACAGAAGTTTATTTTTTTTATTTTTTTTATGCAAGTCTGTTCGGAATGTAATATTCGCAGCTTAATGTGGCAAATGTGGATTGATAGGGTGGTTGAGGGTATGGAAAAGGCAGCCTTAGATACAATGACAAATTGATTCAAAATAGAAATTGAAAAAGGAGGCGTGGGAGGACATTTACTAGCATAAATGAGGCTAGATAATGGCGCCATGTGATGAGAATAAATGGAGTATCGCTACAGCAACAGGGGAACAAATATATATTAAATAACTAGTTGGCTTTACTCAAAGAAAATATGCAAACTCACTGCCTTGAAAGAACTGAGTTTCATAAACTTAATAAACCAAGTACCTTTAACTTTTTAAATATAAGTGTGCAGTACTTTCATGAAGTCGTTTATAATGAGTTTACTGTACTATACTAAACATGGATATATTGAGTTCACAGCTGTTGAATTAACTTGCTCTTTATGACTTAGACTTAGACAACTTTATTTGTCAGTATACAGTGGTGAGTACAAAGACTGAAATTTTGTTGCAACCAGCTCAGCACAGCACAGAATAAGATTTGAGGTACCAGCAAAATAAGTTGAGGTGGCAGCAAAATTCTTAGGAGTTTTGTAGTAGTGGAAACAATTTTAAAACCATAGAACAATTTGGAAACAAATAGCAAATGACGTGACCTGTGGAGTTTCCACTAGTGCAATAGTAGTAGAATAATTTTAAAAGAGAATTTGTTTGTATATATGCACATTTGGGTAAATACAGACTGGATAATATAAATACACTGGTTATTATATACACATTGGGTGAGAGGCAGTGGAAGATTGTATAGAGGACATGGAGACCAACATAGTGGCAATGTTCAATTAATATTTAGCAGTCTAATGGCATGTGGAAAAAAGCTATTGCAGAAGATGGTGGTCCTGCACCGAATGCTGTGGAACCTCTTTCTCGAGGACAACAGAGAGGACAGTCCATGGTGGGGGTGCGAGGGGTCAGTGATGATGATTCTGGCTTGAGACAAGCAACGCCTTGGTGTGATGTCCTGAATGGGGGAAAGGGAAGTCCAGATGATTTAATCTGCTGTCCTCACCACTGTCCTCACAGACTTCCAGTCAGAAGCACTGGAGGCTCCAACACCACACAGAGATGCAGCTGGTCAAGATGCTCTCTACGGTGCTTCTGTAGAATGTGGTGAGGATGGGCTGGGGCAAGTGGGCTCTTCACATCCTTCGCAGGAAGTGCAACCGCTGATGTGCCTTCTTGACCAGACATGCCATGTTCATAAACCAGGAGAGGTCATCTGTGATGTGCACCCCCAGGAACTTAGTGCTGCTGACCACCCCCACAGCAGTTTTGTTGATGAGAAGCGGAGCGTGGCTGGGCTGATTGTTCCTGAAGTCGACAATGATCTCCTTAGTTTTATCCACGTTCAGGATGAGGTTGTTGACTCTGCACCAGCCTACCAGCTATCCACCTCCTCTCTGTAGGACTCCTACTTAAAATCACTCAATTGTTATAACTTTACTAAGCCTACAGTACATAAAATAACTGTGTTATTGTCACTTAATTTGTAAGAAGAAAAGTACTAACAAAATTGATGTCATCTTCATTCAATTTATTTCAAACAAGAATATAATTAGTAGTTTGCAGATTTAGTGATCGGAATTTTTGGTATTATTAGCTGGCCATACTATTCAACATATCTTATTTCTTTTTACACAACATTGAACTTCTGCACTTCTGTAAAAGCACAGGTCTGAGTATCAATTGAACAAAAAAATATTGTTTGCACTTCAAAATGCTGTTTAAAAAAAGCAAAAAAAAAATTAATAGTATAGAGATTTATTGTGAGTCTTAACATGCACAATTTATGATGAATTACTAGTATTTGCAGGCCAGATTTTCAACAGATCACATTTTTTTATAACACTTTAACACCTGCATTCACAAGAGGATACTTTCTTTACCACTAGTGTAAAAGCACTGAACAGATAAAAGTATCAACCGAACAATAAAATGGTACCTAGGCAACTCCGGAATGTTCAAAATGCTGCTTAATAAAAGCATCAAACCTCTTTCTTCTTTGCAATTCTCCGTCATAAGAACAGAGCAATAATGACAACAGTGGTCTTTGAGTGCTATAACAAATCTGGCTCCTCATTAGTGAAACAATATTTTTTAACTGTTAGCAATTTTGGGGGGAGGGATTTGTTTCCCAAACCAAGCATTACACTTTGAATGAATGTGAATGTTTTTCCAATGTATTTTGGGTAATCGAGGTTCAAGGCATATGTGAGGCCAAATATCAGGCAAACTGCCTGTGGCAAGTCCCATATTCTGTCCATCACAATACCTCCCTCAAGGATGATGGCTGTGAAAACAGGCAGCTCAGGATATACACCGACTGTGACATTGTCTACTATAATGATTGCATCCTCTCTACAGCCCCCTGGAATGACAGGAGCAGTTGCAACAGTTGGCTCCATTTATGTAAATTTTAAATAAAGTGATAGTTAAAAAATAAATAATAAGATGAAAGTTAAAAAAAATGCCTATCTGCCTATTGGCAGACGGGAGCTTTGGCAGGGGAACGAAGTGAGCCATTTTACTGAATCGATCAATAACTGAGAGAATAGCCATGTTGCCGTGGGACGGGGAAGACCAGTGACAAAATCCAGGGAGATATGTGACCATGGACGATGTGGAACAGGAAGGGGTTGGAGAAGACCTGCCGGTGCTTGTCATGGCACCTTGTTCTACAAGCAGGTTGAGCAGCCACAAGCAGTCTCTGGCAGATGTTGCCTCTCTTGAGCACTCTCAGGAAGTGCAGACGCTGCTGTGCCTTCTTGATGACAGCGGTGGTATTTCCAGTCCAAGGTAGGTCCGCGGAGATTACGGTGCCCAGGAAGGTGAAGGTGTGGACCATCTCCACCCGATCTCCATTTATGTAAATGGGGGCTGGGTCAGTCTTGAGCCCTCTAAAGCCCAGGATGATTTCCTTTGTCTTTGTGGTGTTCAGAACCAGGTTGTTGGCTGAGCACCACTCAGAGAGTCTTTGGACCTTGTCCCTGTAGGCAGACTCGTCCCCACTTGTGATCAGGTCCACCACTGTCGTGTTGTCTGCAAACTTCATAATGGTGTTACTGGGGTGGGTGGGTCTGCAGTCGGTGGTGTAGAGGATGTAGAGCATTGGGCTCAACACACAGCCTTGTAGGGATCCAGTGATCAGTGTCCTGGAGGTGGAGGTGTGAGGGCCTAGTTTAACTGACTAGGATCGGTTGGAAAGGAAGTCCTTGATCCAGTGGCAGGTGTGTGTGGGGAGTCCCAGGTCGGCCAGTTACCTGACCAGGATGTCAGGGATTATTGTATTAAAGGCTGAGCTGAAGTCGATTAAGAGCATCCTGACGTAGCTCTCCTTATGCTCGAGGTGGCTCAGGGCGGTGTGCAGTGTGATGGCGATTGCATCCTCTGTTGATCTGTTTGCCCTATAGGCAAACTGGTGGGGGTCGATGGATGGGGGGAGGTGGTCTTTGATGTGTTGAAGGATCAGTCTCTCCAGGCACTTTGTAATGATAGGGGTCAGTGCGACTGGTCGGTAGTCAGAGAGGCTGCCGGTGTTTGATTTTTTGGGTACTGGAATGATGGTGGCGGACTTCATGCATGCTGGGATGGTGGCCTGTGGCAGCGACAGGTTGAAGATGGTGGTGAAGACCTGCGCGAGCTGGTCTGCACAGGCTCTGAGTACTTTCCCAGGGACCCCATGCTGCTTTCCTGGGGTTGACCCCGCTGAGTGTCTGTTTCACCTGCTGTACCTGTGATGTCAGGGGTTGGTGGCTGGAATCTGGCTGGGGGAGGGGTGGTGTGGCTGCAGAGTGCTGGGGTGGGACCTGGAAGCATGCAAAAAATTTATTTTGTTCTTCTGTGTCACAGCTGCCGGCCTGCTCCGGCTCTCACCCTCCCCTTACCTGCTCATCTCATTGTTTCAGCTGTGCCATGTTCAATCTGTTTTCTGTGGTCGTATTTAGCCTTCCTGATCCCTTTTTTCAGGTCAGCTCTGGCAGCGCCGTACAGGTCTTTGTCTCCAGACTTGAAGGCGGTGTTTTGGGCTCTCAGGAGTGACACGACTTGGCTGTTCATCCAGGGTTTCTGGTCCCCCCACACCCCATCCCTGTGCAGAACTGTATGTAGTCTAAGACAGCCTCAGTGTGTTCAGCCAGGTCCTGATGTTCAAAGACACTCCTCTCAGTCTGTGAAAAAAAAGTCCTGTAGTTTAAGGAGAGTATCCTCTGGCCATATGGTGATTCTCCTGGTTATGGTTGGACTTCTTCTTCTTGGGGTGTAAGCGGGGTTAAGGAGCAGGGAGAGGTGGTCTGACTGACCTAAATGTGGATGTTGTGTGGCTTTGTAAGCACGTTTAATGTTTGTGTAAACGTGGTCTAAGGTGTTTTCCCCTCTGGTTGGAGGGGAAAAGCATACTGAGTTTGGAAGGTTTTTCACAAGTAACTTATTTAAAATGAGTGTTAGTAACATTCTATTAAGAACTGAGTTAAGCCCACTTAATAACTTTTATTAAAGCCGATGTTTTGATTTACAGTGCACAGAGAATCGAGTCGGTTATTTTCCCTACTTATCAAATGCAGCCTTTCATGATGGTTTAATGTGGCATCCACTGCTGGGGTGGCTTTTCTCCTGTACTATGCAGGCCAATGCTCTCTGCCTCTTTGTATCTCCGTCCCTCCCTCCCTCCCTCACAAAACCACTATTGCACAAACTTTGCCTCTCTGTGGCTATGGCTTTAAGGCAAAGTGTTGATGGATCTGCAGTGACAGGACTAGGTTCAGAGCACAGTGACGGAGAGAAGGTTGGAGTGATGGTGATGTAGGAGCAAAAAGGGTGGTATGAAGTAGAAGACAGATGAATCAAAGGGAGGAAACAAGAGCAGTGGCGTCACCATCAAAGTATCTCTTGCTGACACAACTGATTGGATCAAGGACAACTTTGTAAAATATTAACTCCCTTCTCTTTAGGCTCCTCGGTTGCACAAAAAAACTGCAGGGTGCGTTCTTATTCATGACTGCCTTGACAACAAGCTTGTTTCATTTTATTTTGCCCCATTTTTACAAAAAATAGAACTTAGCATAATTATGTCTCTCAAAATTTGTGACACATTATGGAATCATTTGCGCTACAGTAAGCCTTTGCATTACTGTTCATTTTCCCCCATTTTAATACGGTGTATGTGTGTGTGTGTGTGTGTGTGTATGGGGGGGGTTATTGAACCCGCAATTTCCTCTAAAATAGAGCTACAAAATAAACCTTTTAGTAAGACCTCTACGCTCCAGAGCTCTCACACAGTGCCTTTTGCAGCGTAAGTCACAGGACAAAGAGAAAGCAAAACACTTGAACAACGCTATTCATTTGTCCTGCATATTCAGTGGTTATTCAGAGTTACACAGTCCTGTCTACATTTTACATGTCTGACTTTTGATAATTAATTGTGTTGTTATGGATAGTCAAACATTATATTTCACCACAGTAAGTTTATCCTTTAGTGCCTAGCTGTCAGATTGTGTTTCTTTTCTTCTGTGGGTTGTTATTTTGGATATAAATGTATCAACCAATCATTAATGTCTGGAAAAGGTCAGGCATTTGGATGGCATATGCGATTTATGCAGTAGATGTGGTCTAGAATACTGCAGTTTTATTTTAAGTGCAGTGAACAGTGTAAACCCACTAAGGACACTGGCACAGCTTCTGCTATTAACAGAGATTGGAATAGTATTTGGCTACAAAGCAGATGGGTCATGGGTAATGTCGTAATAACAAAATACATTATGAAAATTTAAGCAGACCAAAGACAGAGCTGTTTCGTGATTTTTAAATATTGACATGTGTCATTGCCAGTCTTTATGCCATACGGTTCATAGTCTTGGGGAATTGCTAATCAATGCCAGCAGGCAGTTAATTACCAGGTTACTTCCTGTTGTATGCTGGCATAAACTACACTGTAACAACAGGAAATATCTGGCACGAACACAGATTAGCCTGGTTGATGTTGATCATGACTTTGTTAAACTTACACTTACACAGCATGATTTCAGCAGAAGAGTAGTTATTGATAATGTCATTAGTTATGCTTAGGGTCTCTTTCATGATTGCAGCCAATGTGCACCAATGTAGCATGACCTTAACCTCTGGCTGTTTGAATCTAGTATATCTGTAGTTCTGTGGCAGGTGTCATTCTGTTGATGTAACTGCAGTGTCTATTTCTACTACTTTGTGCAATGCAGAGTTTGCTTATTGTGTCAAATTTAGTTCTGATGTATTCAAACGCGTGCACTCATTGGCTCCCTTTGTCATGATCACTGGTCTGGTTCATGTAACTTTCCACTTACTCATCCCTCAGTCTTCAACACACCCATCAATCAGTCACACTGGCAACTCATCAGTTAATCAG
Organism: Arothron firmamentum; assembly: GCA_016586285.1. Classification (NCBI taxonomy): domain Eukaryota; kingdom Metazoa; phylum Chordata; class Actinopteri; order Tetraodontiformes; family Tetraodontidae; genus Arothron; species Arothron firmamentum. The sequence continues at coordinate 14,419 of BJFM01003772.1, read as the reverse complement.
TGCCGTATTTAAACCCCCTGCTCTAACACACTCACTGCCAGATTGTGCTCTGCGACATGCGAGTCTTTCCAGCGATTGTTTCCGACCTGTCTGCCCGTTACTGACCCTGCCTGTTTCTGACCTGCCTTCCAAGCCTGCTTCCCCAGAGTACCTGCCTGCCTTCTGTCCCTGACCACGAACTATTGGACTTGCTTACCCATTGCCAATTCTTGGACTTACCTGCCTCGCTTGTTTCCCGGTAATCTTACTTGCTTCCGCCTCCGACTACGAGACTGCCGATCCCTGTCAACCTTCTGTGCTGCAAATAAAACTGTTTTATCCCACTCGATTGTGTTGCGCCTGGTTCCTAGTTCAGATTCTGACACCCTCTTATTTCCTTCTAGACTTGATCTGATCTTGTTTTTTTTTCCTTTCCTAGCCTCCTGCTTGATATATCCTTCATCTTCCCAGCCATTCTATCTTATCCATTCTTCTTCTTCTTTTTATTCTCTCTGGCTTGTTCCCACATTAGCTAATCCTGTCTCAAGAGGAAGGGAGGGTACACAGAGTTGATTAGGCTGGAGCATAAAGTTCAGTGCCGAATAGAACAGAGTCTGGTGTTGTTTGGCTATGTGTTTTCAGGGTATTTTTTCTGCATTGTTTCTGGGAGCATCTTTAGAGTAGCCAGGGGGCCTTCCTGCAAAATTCCAAGTGGTAGAGAATGTCTAATATGGTGGGCAAGGATAAGGTGTACAGAATCACAGCTTTAAAGTATTTTTTATCTGGAATTTATTAAAATGACATTAGTTGTGTTTTTTAATAAATTATTACCTGAGAAAGACATAAAGACCTGATAATGCTTTGATCATATTTCTTTTAATAATTTTAATTGCGCTATGGGCAGGTTGATTTTTTGAAAAAAATAATTATTATATTATGTAAAAAAACAACAACACAAAAATAGGACTAATACGACAGCTCACATTAATTTTGCTTACTGAAGCTTCTGCATTGAGTCCACAATGACTGAAGCTCGTCACCCAGATGTAGGGTCACTTATACCTTTAAGACTACACCAAAGCACTGTGTGGATACTTGCTGTGAGTCCACACAAAGGATTAACCAGTACAAGATAATATAAATTGCAAGCCATGCCACATGTCTTTAGGGCACAGAAAAAATATTCTACGCTGGGAAATCCTTGAATTCAGTTTTGCAAATTCCTACTGTGAACCAAGCCCTCAAAAAAAAAAACCCAAGAAAACAAAACAAAAATAAATAAATAAATGGCGGTTTTAAGGGTGACAGCATGTTTTCCCAACACTTCATGTCATTAAGAGTTTAGTCAGTGTTTCAGACCTCTGGAAACTATAGGCAGCCATTAAAAAACAAAAACATACCCAGAGTGGTTTCAGTTTTTATTCTTTCCTTATTCCTTTCTGTCTGGCTGTTTGTCTCTTTGTCTCAGTATGTATGTTCCTTTGTCTGTGTTTCTGTATATGTATTCATCCTGGAATGATGAGAGTGAAGTGAGAGTTGTATCTCAGATGTGCGAAAAATGTACGATCATCAGTTGCCTACCTTTGAATTGTGGTGTTTTGGCCATTTCTGTCATGGCTGCCAGTCTGCTCTGGCTATCGCCCTCCCCTCTACATCTTTGCCGCGCCTCCAGCACCAACCAATCTGTTCCTGTCGCTGTTGCCGGCCTGCCTCCTGTGCCTTCCTGCTTCTCATCACCGGTACTACACCGACTAATCTGCCGCACCGGCAGCTCGATACTCAATCAGCCCGAGCATATATAAACCCCAGTCTTTGACCGACTCTTCGCCAGACCGTCTTGTGTGTTTTGTAGGCAGAGTGTCCCAGTGTTAGTTTGCGTGTTGATTCTTGCTTTGCCTGTACCTGACCTGTTGATTCCTGGTGAGCCTGTCTGCCTTCTTCCCCCATTTTTGGGAGTTCCAGATCTGGTGTCTTCCTGTGAGTGGAATTAAAGAGTTTTTACCTGCCTTTGTGTCGCACATGGATCCATTTGTGAACCGTGACATTTTCAACACTAGACACCCCCAAGGTGGCCAACTACAAGGTGATCAAACCTGTGCTTGTGTCCCATACCCAATCATGGGATTTACCTGGTTGTTTAAATGGTGCAGCCCACAGGACAATGGAAAGCAGGGGATATGCTCTTCCCTGAATCAATCCTAGAGCTGACGCCATATCTCATTCACCATCTCCTGGAGAATTGTGACCTGGGTTCCCAAGTGGGGGATGGGGTGGGGGTCATGTTGATGGTCTTTAAGCTCAGCAAAGGTCCTTTTATTTGATCCATATCTAGTGACTTTTTCTTTCGAGCCGCTTCAGAGACTGATCTAATTTTCTGTCACAGAGTCTTTAAGCTCTCCCTTGGCTATTGAGATGCTTCGTGACTCTGATGATGACCTCCATGGTCACTGTAAAGGCCAGGAGGGAGATTGTACAGTCTGACTGATGCCTACTTCTATACACTGCCATGATGTTGTAAAGTCGGCTGTTGTGTAGTGTTGTAGGCTTTTACACGACTAGTAATGGATGATGGAGCGTGGAAAAAGGTGAAGAATTCCCAGAGGAGATGAAAGTGAACTGATCCAAAGGCACCAGCCAGGTCAAGGAAGATGACACGGATGTGTCTTTTGTCTTTCTTCACTGTTTGGATCTGGTGCCAGATCATACTGGTATGCTCCAAGCAACAAGACATCCCAGAAATGCCATCTTTCTGCATGGTTGTATCAGCATACTTGTTTTGCTCCAGGAAGGTGGATAATCTCTGTGCTATCACACTTAAAAATGTTCCCTTTAACTTTGAGAAGGCAAATTGGCCAGAATTGACTTGTGTCTGCCACATCCTTCTCCTTGGGAATTAGTACCCCTTCAGCGCTTTGCCACACTTGAAGTACTCATCCCTTCTTCCACACTATTCTCACAAGCCTCCAAAGATGGTGCAGAACATCTAGTGCACATGTGTCAAACTCAGGCCCGCGGGCCAAATTTGGCCCGCAGTGTAATTATAATTGGCCCGCGAGATCATATTAAATGTGCATTCGAACTGTACCGCTAATACTACAAATCCTACAAATTTTTTGCTTGTATGTTTGCGTGCAATCGAAACTGGCAAGAGCTCCTTTTTTCTGACAAGTTAATTTCACCCTCCACAAAAATGGCCAAACGAAAGATGGACAACAGGAGCTTTCAAGAAAGGTGGGAGGCAGATTACCTGTTCACGAATATAAAAACAGATCTGTTTGTCTTGTGTGCGGAGCTAACGTGGCTGTAACGAAAGAATATTACATAAGAAGACACTATGAAACAAACATGCAGCTTCAGGGACGGGGCCACATCATCACAGACATGTACACAGCAGTGAGAGCCTTTAAGAATAAGTTGTGTCGGTGGAAGACTCAGATGCTGCAAAACTTGGGTCATTTTCCATGCTGCCAAACCATGGCAGAGCAAATTTCTCCTGCCGTGCTGCCTAGTGCACAGTTTGCTGAAAAAAATCAATGCGCTCGGCGCCGAGATTTGCCAACTTTGAGGCTCAGAAAGGGAGAGTTGAACTGCTCAGTGATGAACTTGCATCTAAGAAAAGATGCCAGGTATCTGGCTTAGACCAATGTGTAGAGTAAATCAAAGTGTAGCAAACTGAGCTTGAATATATCTGTTTCTTATGCACTTTTTCTATTGCAAGGCATGGTCTGTTAATAGTTGAAATGTTGGATTTTTATTGAATGACATTATTATTTTTGGTTCTTTTGTTGTTGGCTTTGAAAAAGATTTACTTTAAAAAGGAACATGAAAGGATACGGGGAGAGACATACTTTTTTATTTATTTAAACAAGAAATGAATACCACTGATGTTCTTTAATTTCTCATGTGTTTCTAATATCGAGCTTTGGTTGTTCGAGATTCTGTGTTTAAGCAAAACTAAAGTTTGTTTCCATATGAAAAGGTTAAACATTACAGTTGCAGTTAATTTTTCAAGAAATATTGAGTTTGGCCTGTGACTTTACTTCACTGCCTAATTTTGGCCCACTGTGAATTTGAGTTTGACACCCCTGATCTGGTGCATTCTCATCGCGCTTACGGCATTGGTTCCTGGAGGCTGGTGCTGGCCTTGTGCATTGTACTGTATTCTCTACTTCCTTCTGTTTTGGAGGGCTGGTCTTCAGGTTGAATTCAGAAACTAGCTGTTCATACCTTTTTGTGTCATGGTGGAACTTTTACCAGATGTTCTTCCAGTTCCTGTTTTGTAATTTTCAGGATTTTTTTTTTTTATTTATTTTTTGTTACATAAAGAGATCTTTGATGAACTTGGAGGGGTTTTATAGCTCAGTTTGCTACCCATACCCACCCATGCTCATCCACACAGCGTTATTCCAACTCTCTCCTTTACCATCAAGCTGCTTTGCTGCAGCATGGTGGACACCTGCCACTCACTGAGCTTTCTTCTGGTAAACTTTACACACTCGCACTCTCACTCGCACACACACACACACACACACACACACACACACACACACACACACACACACACACACACACACACACACACACACACACACACACAGAATGTTAGAATAACTGCTGAGAGAAAAAACACTTTTTTATTCTTACCGGGCTCAAGAATATCCACTGCTGTCTGCCCCTTATGTCTGCACTGAACTGAGTAAAAGGTTTTTGTCCATTCTGCACCTGCCTTGTGGAACATGTTGCAGAAAATGAGAGACTTGATTTTACTGGGTGTATGTAAGTCTTTTAGGTTCTGCTATTGTATACAATGTTTACAGAACCTGATGTTTGCATTCAAATTATTACACAGACTGCGCAATAAGAGTTTTTGAAGGGCACCAAAAAATTATTACTAGCCCCTGGTGATCTTAATATGTAGTCATGTGGGGGTAAGAAATACCCGAATGTAATGTACTGAGCATTATTTGATGTATGTTAATTACTAATTCTAATCAAAATAAGTTGTTAAAAACACAGAATTGAAATTTTTACCTCAATGTTTCAAATTCCTTCTACACTTTGTTTTTAAAATAATTTGTTTGTAAAACTTGAAGTCTTTTTCTCCTCTTTGTGGCTCATAACTTGCAAATTGCAACCATGTTATCCACTCCATAAACAACCGGCTTCACCAAGTTGAATCCCAGCCATCTTGCAATGAAATCACATCCTCTTTAAAATTGGTTGTTTTGATTTGCTGTAATTAGTTACTTATTTTTCTGTAAAAAAAAAGCCTACAAAAATATCACTGTGGACTCTAATTGTATTAAAATGAAAATTACATTTTGTACTGTTTAGGGGTGCAAATTATTGATTAATTCATTCATTTATAGTTGATAAGCTTATCGAATCATTAACCGATTAATTGATAAGTGGCTTTTTTTTCACTGAGAATCTTAATTTACCCCAATAAGTTTTAACATAAAAATTCACATTTTGTTGATATACAGAATACAAAAGGCATAATATATTCCCCAATAAAATGTTTATTGACAAGTTGCAAAACAGGCAATGACATCTTTATAAGAGGAATAGAAAATGAAATTAAGTGCACTTTTTCTGTCACATGTAAGCTATGAGCAGCAGCATTTATTTGTTCTCTTGAACTAAAAGTGAAAGTAAGTACCGTATTTTCCGCACTATAAGGCGCACCTAAAAGCCTTTAATTTTCTCAAAATCCGACGGTGCGCCTCATAATCAGGTGCGCCTTATATATGGAACAATATTGGTTCATTGTGGCTACCGTAGTCAGGGGGCGTGGCCGAAGTAACAGCGGTTATAAATGTCAGGGAATTCCAGTCCCACCAGTAGCACTAACGTTTGATTTACCGTAGCGCTGTTTTACATGTTTACTGAATCGGGGGAAAGTTCCCCTCCACGTTTGTGAATGCACTAACTACGTGATAAACCTTGCAGTTGCTAAAAGATAAACTGTGTCGCGAAAATACTACGTCACTGACGTTACCTCGAGGAATAAAAATAACCGTTTGAACCATCACAAATGGAGCTGGAAATACATTGTTTATCAACGAGGGCAGCGCAAATAAGAGCTACTGCTACGTACGGTGCCGGATTGTGAATTAACGAACTTGTTTTGGAGTGAATGGAGTTGTCAGAACGCTGGTTTGTATTCTATAACCGGTATTAAGTTTGACTGACTGACTTAGCGAACTGTTTTGTTGACATTTCTTTTAGCACAGCTTCAGCTAGTGGATGACGCAACCGCAGCCACTACAGTAGCTTCTCTTCTATGCGCCTTATAGTGCGGTGCGCCTTATATATGAAAAAAGTTTCAAAATAGGCCATTTATTGAAGGTGCGCCTTATAATCCGGTGCGCCTTATAGTGCGGAAAATACGGTAAGTAAAATTAGTAGGCCTAGCCTATGACCCAGAAGGCCCACCCTGCCTAGAACAGTCAACTTAAAATGCAGGCTCAGTCTGACAAAAACCTGACAAAAACTGTTTTGAGCCTCTTAATGCCTGTGCATTTTTATTCAAGAACATGAGCATGTCAACATACTCAGCAGTGAGCCATGAGTGCAGCCTGTTTACAGTTTGGCCAGCTGCAATGACTGGTTTTAGATGGCCGGCGAATCCGTCGTTAACGGTGAGTTGTAGCATATGCACCAAGCATGAACCTGACACCCAGTTGACCCGAGATGGAAAGTTTGCCGAGACTACGTTCCGTGCGTTATCATGAACATAGGCGATTACTCGCCCGGTCTGTCCCCATGACTCCACAGCCCCATTTAATTTTTGGGCTAAATTATCTGCCGTGCTTATCGGCATCATATGTTTTGCAACCATGTTACAAATCCCCTGGGTAATGCTCTCCACTTGTGCCTCATCCCAAATATTCTTTCTTTTGGCTAACACTGCAGGGATTGTAGGTTGCTGCGTTCCAACTACTCGCAGCTGGATGCGTACTCTATTTGGTATATTAACGAACTGGTCACATTATAGTGCTTCAAAACAGTATCACAAAATTTGAACCTTGCTTTTCTGTTTTTGTTTTTGTTTTTCCGTGTCTGCACGGATGAATACTGTTTCGACGTTGTTTGGTATTGACGTGGTGTGGTCTCTAGCGCCCTTGTGTGGGCTGGCGAGACATTAAATCAGCATTACATTGCAGTCACAGAAAACAGCCCAGCAATAGAACACAGATTTCAAATAATTGAAAGTTGCTTAAGAGTAATTTCTTAATGACAGTTAAATTAAAACTGATTAATTGTTAACACCCCTAGTACTGTTGTTTGAATGTATATGCACAGAGAAGAGAACAACAATAGGGATCTATCTGCCTGAGCATCTTGTCTCCCTTAGATGTGTAAATGTGTGTCGCCATCGTGTGTGCATACACGCACGCATGCACACACGATGGCGCAGACACAGTGAGCGAGCGTGATATGTGTGGACAAGGTAGCCCTATCCAGGTCAGCAGTCATTAGTGAAAGAGAGAACACCAGAATAAGGAGTGCTGTGACAGGGTTCTTGTTAGGGAATACACAAACACTTGTACATATAACTTTGTGAGGGCTTTCTTAGACATGATGTATTACCCAACCTAAACTCAATTGTAACCCCAACCTTAAAACCAACAGTCTTAACCCTGAAACATGCCTTTGAAGTTGTGAGGACCAGCCAAAATGCCCTCACTTCACAAAAATGTTCTTGCTAGTAGAACAAGTACTTTGATACTCTTTTTCATAGTTTGGCTGGTCCTGCGACTTATACTCAGGTGTGACTTACATATATCAAAATATGTAAATTCATTTGGTCTTCAATGTTAATTCACACTCACCGATATGACCAAGGAGTTAATATTACCTAAATATTTACCTAGCGCCGCGAGATGGCGCTCCAGGTTTGTGACAACTACCCGTATGTGCTACTGCTGTACCACTGAAAATTAATTTAAATATTTTAATTTAAATATTAACTTAAAGACAATTGAAAAAGGCTGAACTCAAATGTCCCCCAAAAGAAAATCCTGTGCACCGAGGATGAAGATTTCAATGGATTCAGTGATGTGGAATGAGATCGAGATTTTGGTAAACTTGCTAACCAGTAACTAGCTTGTTGGGGTTGTGAGCTTGTTATGATAATTCTGCCTTTTCAGCCTCCCACACGTATGTTCTTCATTGCCCTTTGTGTAGCTGATAACTGTTAATGTGTTACATTATTATACCTGACACCTATTCAGCCTGTTGTTCTACGTATATTCTATTCTTATTATAACTTAGCTTTCTGGATGAAATGTCTATTCTTGGTCTTGGATTTTGTAAAATACATTTCCCCCCCAAAAAAGCGACTTATAGTCCAGTGCGACTTATATATAGTATGTTTTTTCCTCCTTCATTACACATTTTTTGACTGTTGCGACTTATACTCTGGAGTGACTTATAGTCCAAAAAATGCAGCACTATGTGAGGGTAGTGGCCCCGGCATGACTCCTCCATTTCTTATTATTCACAATAAATAAAATTGTTTTTACTGGAAATGATAAATCCATTTTATTGTGCTGCACAAAATAATGGTATGTTGTTGAGAAACGATTTATTGGAATTTATTTAATCATCTCTTTTCTATATAGTTTTAGATCCCCATGTATATGTTTTTGAAATAGGGAAATGGCATCATGTCTCCCAGACTCTGGAAACAACCAGACTGAGAGACTTTCAAGGATATTTGTTTTGGTACGATTTGAGTTATTAATTGATGTTTTGCTTAGATTTATGCAGATGCAACCACTGGGGCGTCTCCAGCGAGTTTTCACAAGCTTAGAAAATAATGACTTTAATTTTTTAAAATCTAATGAAATTATTTCTTCATTTGTACATTAAGTGAGTTCAGATTGGGCAAATTATGTTTGCCAAACCTTATGTGCTTGGTCAGTGAATGAATATTATCAATCTACAAATGCACTAGACAAATCAATGTTGTGATAATAGCCAAAAAACAAATCCAATCAGAGTGATCTTTAAGGTGATTTATTTTTGCGAATTGTTTAAAGAATGCGCTGAGATAAGTATTTTATGTCATTATCAAGCCATATGTTGCAAACCAGGCCTGCTGAAATCTGAGCATAACTTATGGAAATTGATTGTAGATTCATCCTGAAATGCTCGTGGCTGTCACACAACTATTGGGTGCAAAGGCAGAGTGAGAAAAAAGAGAATTAATTTACTGATGGCTGTGATGGTGGTGGAACATATGGGCTGATGGAATAGCTTTTAAAAAATTATGGAATAGTGGAATGCCATGGCTGGTGGCATCTGGCCATATGTCTGTGTGCCTCCTGTGTCTAGCTGTAGACAGCTGGTCAGATTGCCCATGTTGATCAAATTAGGGGCCAATCAATCAAAATGGGCCAGCTTGTTGAGTTGTTAAAGGGGGGGGGGGGGGTATAGGGGAATATAGAGCACGAGAGGCTGTTGTGATTCTATCACTTTGGGGCCATTATGGAGTTGTCAGAAACTGTTAGCCAATATGAAGTTACTCTCTGCTGATTAAGCCACACAACCTGATTTTTAGAAAGGTAAATGCATCTAAGTGCACTGTTGGGGTTTATTTTCCAAAGAAATTCAGACATGATGAAATTCTTGTACCACCACTTACTGTAACTTTCTCCATTGGTTACATTTTTCTGCAATTTTTTTATTAGTAATTTTTTTAAATTAATTAATAATTAGTTGCAGTTGTGGTAGTTGTTGTTAGTTATAGTTATTATTTTGTACACACACTAATTTTTGATCGTGAATTTAATCTCTGTCATTAAGTCACTATTAGTAAACACACACAAGCCATGCAGGGGCAGTGGGCAGTAAGCAGCACTTTTTCCTTTTTTTTGTGCTCTGGGAGCAGTGGAGATTGGATGCCGTTGCTCAGTGGCACTCTAGCCTGTGACCTGTCCTAGGATTCAAACCGGCAGCCCTACAGTTACAAGACCAATTTCTTACATCATTTAGAATTAAAAAAAACCATCATATTAATGTATTAATAACCTAAAATAAATGTATGCAACCAAAGATCATGTTCCAGTCTTCAAGAGTTTTGACTTAAAAAAAAATATAAAAGTTTCTGTTTTATTTTTGTAGGCCCAATTATTTTTAATTGAATTTAAATTCCAGTCGTCCATTATGACTTCCTTGAGAAAGCTAGTAAAAACAGAGATTAAAAACAAAGCTGTTTTCATTTCTCTACTAGGCCTGTACCTGTGCCTTGAGATATTTTGGTATCTGCCTGCAGCACTAAGACATCTCTGCGTTTGTCAACATTCAGACAATGCTTTCCGCATCTCTGCAGATACAAAGGAGGGCTGCCTGGTTTCTATAATAAAAGAGGTCTGTTGTTCTAACCTCATATCCAAAGATATTGAAAGCAAAAGACTGTCAAAGCTGAGATGTACCTTCGCGGCATGGCATGATGGCTATTGTCTCTGGTAACACTGATCAATAGTCTCTGGTATACATTTTTTTTTTTTTGCCCACTGATCTGACTGTCTCCTTTACTCCATCTTCCCCCAACTGAAACTGTTGCAATCTGCTGCCACCAGATACAGTATGTGCACACGAACTTACTTGTTTCCCTCCTTGGGATGCAGTTCCTTAAGGCTTTTCAGGCTCTCACCGTAGGGCAGCTTAATACTTTTGAACCGCTCTTGGGATAGAAGAAGAGAAAATTTTGTCTTCCCCAACCCCCCCACCCCCAATTAAACATGTAAGAGTTCTGGAGAATGCGTAATAGATCCCTGGCAGCTTGTCCAATGATGGTCACCAAAAAAAGATGAAGAAATCATGTTTGCTATAACCAATCTGACAGACCAGACTCGTATTATTAATAATTTATTGCTGATAAGACCATGAAATTAGACCAATGAAAAATCAAACATTTTACACTTAAATGTTGCCGTATCAAGTGGAGCGAATTCTAATATAAATGTTTGCATCATTTTTCATATTAAAGCAGCATTTTTAACAGTGTAAAATCATACCATAACGCATTTGCTTATAATTAGTGTATTAGTCTTTTTAATGTATAATGTGTAATGCTGCAAAAACTACATTTAAAAATATATGTGCTCTTGTATTACATACTGTAAAATTTTATATTTCATAATGTTTACTTCATACTACTGAAAGGTAGACATGACTTAATGTTATGTGTTTTCTATCTGCTTTTTAATTATTCCATTAATCATTTCTATTTCTTTCAGCGCCATTGAGGTGTTTTATTTATTATTGTGATTTACAGGAAGTTTCATTTGCCAGTGTTGGGAGTCGTTATTTAAAGCATCGATCGTCTGCACATAAACAGACACGTCAGACTAGGATGTCAAAGCACAAATAGATATTTAAGTGTAATAACTGTTTCTTCAGTTTCGTGGGAAGATGATTCATTCGAAATTGTGTGTTAGTGGATTGAAAATCAAATAGCTGCTGATTTTAAGCAGCTGGAAATAATTACTAGGGGGTTTAGAATAAAAATGTCAGCCTGAGAATGAAGAGGAAGTAATTTAACTGATTCAGTTGTGAAATCCAAGTGAGCGAATCCTTTTTGCGTGTCCCCTTGCAGGGCCTGTATGGTGTCAAGGACGCTGAGCTGTGACGAGAACAGCTCAACATAAGAACGTCTGAGCTCGGCAGGAAGTACCTCCATATCTACTTCCAGTTTTACCTCAGACGTCATGTGGATCAGATGCCTGCTGTTCGTCGCAACCTTGTGCGCTCCCATGACCATCAGTAAGTTTCCTGGCAACAACACAGCTCAACATGTGCTCTTCATAATGCTGGAATGCCGTCTTTACAAGTCTTACCCCGGGTTTCCACCAGATGCGGTGTGTCTCCATCCGTCCGTCTGTCCGTCCTGATTTCTGCCCTCCGGCCGTTCCCACTGGATGCGTCTGGATGGATGGAGCATGCCGCAACAAATTCGCACAATCCACCATGCACAAGACAGGAAGTCGGGTGATAAGAGAAAATAAAACATCCGGGAAATTGTCAAAATAAAAGGTCCCATATTTAGAGTGATCTTTTTCAACAGGACGCCGAAAACGACATCACGTCCATACGACCGCGCGATATAAGATTTCACTTACTTACCATCCACTCCAATTGTTTCAGATATTTTTTCCCACCCCATGTCTTTTTTAACATTGTCCTTATAAAAAGGATGTGAAAAATCATACATAATGATGTTTTGCACTTCCATGATGAGTCTATAATGACACGACTCCCGCAGAACCTTACCTGTTAACATCATGGTGGTGGGCCCCTTTGGCACAGTTGAAGCTCTAAATACGGGAACTTTAATTTTGACAAATTCCCGGATGTTTTAATTTTTTCTTCACACCCGACTTCCTGTACTGCACGTGATGCCTTGTGCTAAAGTGTTGCGGCATGCTCCGTCCGTCCGTCCAAAATAGAAGCGATGCGTCTTTTTCCGGAGGGCGACAGGAGCCCTCCGTCCAGCCACAGACGGAACTGCAGCCAGTGGAAACAGACGCACTGACTTGAATGGAGTCTAATCAGGACGGATGGACGGACGGAGACGCAACGCATCCAGTGGAAATGGGGGTAAAGACTATAAATACTTCAAATACAAAAAAAAAGAAAAAAAAAAAGAAAAGATCGGAACCTTTCAGGAAATTGAAGTATCAAGCATTGGTAATATCTTTACACTTTCCAATTACCGTTTTAAGCATGGATCAAAGTAAAAAAACAAACAAACAAAAAAAACTAGGAGGAAAAAAAATTTAAAAATTATTGATGTTGCTAATTGGCATTTAAACAAAAATCAAAATCACAATGGTACCCTGTATTCCTACCCTTTGTATTATAATATAATTTAAAGTAAAAAAATAGATATATGTATATGTGT
>BJFM01003770.1:458-12586 GCA_016586285.1 Arothron firmamentum | reverse complement strand
TTAATCACACTTAGTTTCCTGCTGGTATATTTGGTTTATTCCTTCATTTGTTTCTGCCGACAGTGTCTTTTATGGAGTTCCCTCCTCAGGTTTTTATTGCTGCAGGACGGGAGGTACTGATGCTACAGATATGATAATGGGTCAATGGGACAGGGGGAGGGACAGACAAGGGCGTAATGGAGAATAAAAGAATTCAAGAGTGGAAGCGGAAGTCAAGGAAGTTAGTTGGAGATCACCGACAGGGACAAGACAAAGAAAAGGGAGGAAAGGACAAAGATGGACAGAGGAAGGCCGGGGGTGGTGAAAAGATAGAGAGGGGAGGTAACAAGTCCCTGTACCAATCTGGTGTTTTTCAGCAGGAGTAGTAGCAGAGCACACATTCCATTAGGCAGTAAATATTGACTCAGCAGCGAACAACTGGTTTCTATTGCATAGCAAACAAAGCTATTGTGTGTCTGGCAGCCCTGAAAGACCTCTGTTTGCACATCACGCGCACGGCTGATAAGTAGGCCGCCTCGTTCACGTCGGGGGTCTTATATATTTCTCTTTTCATCTGTCTTTCCTCCACATTTCTGAATCAGTCCCCGACTCTTGGCCCGTGGCCACCAGGACACGAACCTCAACTGTAATCCCCCTGTGAAGGCTGATTGGCTGAATGTGCGACTGAATTAATCGTGGGTGTAGCCTTTGCAAACAAAAAGGCCAGACATGTTGTGGGGCATTTACTGCTGCTGTAATAGTCAATGAGCAGCCAGCCATTTATGAAAGTTACGTGGAAGTCAGACAGAGTTTGAGACGTGGATGAGACAAAACAATGTTTACCACGGTGACTGTACAAAGGGTTGGGCTGTTTGTCTTGAGATTACAAGATTATGCATTTACATGTGAACCAAGGCAGCTCCCTGACAGATTTGTGGTCTAGGAGTGGACCTGGATTAATTATTTACCTGGAACTGTAAACGTGCACCCACACCCTCTTCCAGTTTACAGAGTGATGCATTGCCTGTCCTCCAGTGTTGCGCCATGTGGGCTGACGCAGGCTAACAGGGCCCTGAGGTTGGGTAATACCATCCAAGCGGTTTATTTTTTTAAAACCTGGAACATGAAACACACCAATTTACAACGTCATCAGTATAAGTAAAGAACTAATCTGCATCATAAATATATTCTTTGTGATTCATCGCAATAAAAATATCTTCTTTTATCTTGGTCAACACAGCCTGAACATATGATATATAATTATCCCTTTACTGGAATCGTGCAGCCCCATTCTATGGGCTTCCAGTTTGGCGTAAAAATATTTTGTGCCGTTGCAGCCAAGGAAGCCATAAATAATTATTTCAGATGTTGTTTGTTGTGATTGATTGACCATTCATGTGACCGAACAAGAAGTAAATCATTTAAAAAGTTGTATTAAAATAGAACATATATTAAGTCAGTTACACACTATTAAGAGATAGAACTGACATTTGTATTCACGTAAATTTCTGGAACAAGTTTAGGAATCAACATAAATAACTGTACACGCATGCACACTGATGTTAAATATTCTGCTTTTGTGCAGCACTTTTCATCTTTGCCCACTCAGAGTGCTTTAGATTACAAGTGTGCACTCACCCTTTCACACTCACATTCACACGCTGATGACAGAATAAGCAATTAAAAATTAGGAATAACCATTCAGGCAACGATGATGTAGCTTCAGGAGCCATTTTTGAGGTTTAGCGTCTTGCTGAAGGACGTGTTGACAGATAGTTTGCAAGGTCAGACCAAGGATCTTTGTATCACCGTAGCAACCTTAATTTTCCTCAGTGCTTTAACCTCTTCAGAGACGGCAGTCTCTACTTAAGAAGACCGTGTTGACACCAAAGGTTTAATCACACTTGATGGAACCGAGAAGTGGTTGATGCACTCATTAACCATAATCCAACAGGTACGGACACGTGTTGAGGTCAGATTTCTTCAGAGTACACAAACAGCCTTTAAGTGTCAGACCCTGACGGTGAGGTAACAAATCATATGCTTGAGCAAAGGTTCAGCACGTTCTTACAGCTCCAGAGGAAAGAGGAGCAACACGCCTCCTTGTTTTACAAAAGTGCATGAGGACACTTTCCCACAGACAAAAAAAAAGAAATCCACCTCCATTCCATGACTAACGGGAGGTCATTGTTTTCTACCGTGAAGTTATTCTTTTAGAATGACTGCGCTTATCATATCTACGTTAGAAAAAACGTTATCCCCAAAGCCTGGTTCACACAGTGTCCCATTGTGTAACGACATCCTGTGCGTATGTGCGAACGTGATTCAGCCATCCTGAATGTGGAGGATTGTGTTGTAACTTTATGGCAAAACCAGAACTGCAGCCAGTTTGGATTTTCAAGATGCTGTACCCACACACATACACACACACACACACACACACACNNGCACATGCACACGAGCAGTCTGACTGTTCGCCTGCCAAAGTGACACACACTTTATAAAAGCCTATGAGGTCCCGTGTGGTGTGTTGGTTTGTTGGTACGTTATAATTACACGGCTTTTGTCACCGTGTGATGTTCCAACAGATGTTCAGAGAGGAAGTGCCCAGGAAGGCACGTTGCTGTTTATCACAATCTGCCGCGAGTCCTGTAATATCAGCTAAAGATTGAAGACTTTAATACTGCTCCTCTACAGCAAAGAAAAACGGCCATAAAAATGAAAGCTAACCCATCAAAGCACAATATGTCCCGGCGACAGCTTTGCAGAACATTCCCCCCATCCCCATCCCCCTCACCCACACACTCCCAGCCCCCTCTCTTTCCGCTCTCTCCTTCTACCACATCTCCTCTCCTCTCCACATATTTCATTCCTCCTCCCATCTCTTTCATTACACAGACCTACAGGATTTTGATTATTATTTATCTATTTTACCACCAATAATGTCTGAAATATTTTGTAGGTATGTTGTTGAAGTTGGCAAAATCTGTGAATTAAGGGGAGAGGATCGCTGTTTTTAGGTGTTTATGTTATTTGGAAGCGAATATTTGGGGGAATTTGAGCAAACTTAAATCAGTTATGTCAGTTATTGAATTTTTGTCAGATGCACGAAGCTGTGACGTAACGTGAAAGCAGAGGTTTCAGGCTGGAACCAAAACAACAGTGAAAATAGGTGAAAGGAAAGTCAAAGAAAATCTGATTTTCACTTCAGAATTCGGGTTTGTCCTCCGGCGCTGGCCCCTGTGCACAGTTACCAGGAGACGAAAGGCAGAAGAAAAAAAAAAAAAAACAGCATGCAAAAAAGGGTGTCGTCAGCATTAATTAACACAAACTGGTGACTTCAGTGTTTTCCGTTTCTGCATTTAACAGCCTAATGGAAATCTACATTTCGTTTTTTCTGCAGTGTTGGTGAACAATCACAACTGCCACAAAGCTGAGCTGCTTCGCTGTGACCTTTCCCCTCCTCGAGTGGCGGCCGTCCAATTCAAATATTTGGTCCACAAACACAGGGATCCCTGTGAAGAGCAAAGGTGTGAAATCATTATGAACGCCTCCGCTGTCATTGCACTTAAATGCCAGCTGGAGGGAGGAGAAACAAGCGGGAAAGCGTCACCAGAATAATACTTCTGTCATGTTCGCAGCTACATTTCCCAGTCCCACTCTGCTCTCCACTCAGTTCATCCTCCAGCGCTCCTGGGAAGAGTCTGCTGTGATTTGCTGCAACCCACAGCGTGCTCCACACACACCTTCCACGCTTTAAGCCACACACATGCATGCGCATGCATACCAGATGACCGTGGTGCCTGGTGGATGGAGGCACAGCAGAAATTTGACTGTGTTGGATTTCAAAGTGAACATTGATTGAATTCCCCACTGTTTCCTTCTGTGATACAGCGTGTCCTAATGTAGTGCATTTGAAATGAAAAGGGATGGTCATGCATGGGAAACATTATTTCAAAGGCCACTGCTGCTGTTTTGGCTGAATATCAATATTGCTCTCAGATCGGGATCCCATACAGCACAACTGTATGGGTTTGATATCAGAACAAAGGTTACAGCCGCGGGCTAAGTTTGATCCTCCGGTGCAAGCGGAGGGACATCCGAAGGACGTTTCTGAGGCTTTCTTGCAGAGCAGAACATAATTGCATTCATTATTCAATTATTTGATTCTACACAGAAAAAATATGCATATTAGTAAGGAGCTTTGGTTGATTTACTGCTTTTCTGAAACCATGAATTTTATTTAAAAAGATTAGTAAGATGCTTTAGAAATCATCTGAAGTAAACATCTGCAGATTAACAGTGCCAAATCACCGAGATGGCAGATAAACGGAAATATTTGAAAGGAAGATGTGTTTGCATGAATGAGAAAATGGCTTTTTACATCTGCCTTTATCTTATTGTCTGTTATTTGGTTGAGGGTCTACTGTTTAAAGTCAGCGTGTGCGATATGCTGGACTGTTTAAAAGATAAAACACAAAATAAAAAGCTGCATAAAATTCCACATTCAGAAGTGAAGTTGAAGTGAATCATGGGCATGGTTGAATACCTTTGTGGGGCCC
Source organism: Arothron firmamentum (assembly GCA_016586285.1). NCBI lineage: Eukaryota > Metazoa > Chordata > Actinopteri > Tetraodontiformes > Tetraodontidae > Arothron > Arothron firmamentum. The sequence continues at coordinate 8,045 of BJFM01003770.1, read as the reverse complement.
TTGTGTGCAGCATGAACGCTGTGTTCTAGAGAGATAGAAACCACACAGATGGCTCATACATTTCTACATGTGAGCAAAATATTCCAATGCAATCGTTTTTTTCTCCTTTTTCTCCATGTTTCAAAATGTGTTTGTTTTAAGGAAGGAATACAGCCCAGAGACGTCACGCAGCACATCACAGGATCCACGCAGCAGGCACCCACGCAGGCATCTAAACGCCACAGAGAAAGGAAGAAGGAAGAAAATGGCGAGACAAGGAGGTGAAGTGGATGGGAGTCATTTTTAATCCCCGAAAAGTTAAAAAAGCAAAAGAATTTCAACAGGAAGCAAAAACCGGGCATGCTATTAGGCCTTTAGTCCTCATGACCACACGACAGGGACATCTCCGGGAAAGAGTTAATGTCTGCTTTTGCAACAATAGTTGGGTTGCATTTTTAAAAATATACAGTGATTGTTTTCCCCCAGATGGAGCTTCAGGTAGATTTGTGTCACCAAGCAGCAACATTTTCTTATTTATACTCTATGTACAACGTGGTCTGTGTTTAGCAGTAATGCTAGCTTGATGGATGGATGGATGGATGGATGGATGGATGGATGGATGGATAAGCTCAGCAATAACATGAAAACCGCTTGCAGCAGCTCTGCGCCCATTGCCAATCTTCTGCTTGCACCCACAGACTCCTGCACATTCCACATCCATATGCATGTGGATGTATGTAGACCTTCATGTTTAAACCCAACAGATTTTCTCAGTCTGTGCATAGCTGCCCTGAGTCATATGTGTACTTTCTGTTCTGAGGCCGTCTTCCCCATCTGTGAACAAAGTTTAATAACAACAGATACGGTGGTGTGCTGGAGTAATGCCATAAAAAAGAAAAAGTCCTCAAAGGGCTTCTGGTAATAGCATTTTAACCCTGAAATACAAAAATAAAAACAGAGGCAAGATGCTGGTGCTGATGTTTGTCCAGTAAGGAAGGACACAACTCTGAAGTACTGATCCCCCAGACGGCTGCCATCAAAAACACCTTTCCAGGAACGTTTCCTCTGGTCCTTTATTCTCAGTTGTTTTTCTCTGTAATACCTGCTACGTCATCAAGCACATGATATAATATGTACGTAGCTTGTGCAGGTTTATTGTTCTACTGTTTAACTGGTGTGAACGTATAAGCACCTTCTGTAACATCAATATCAGATGAAGAGAGGGCGGCCAGAGGGATTTTATGTGTCAGCCAGAAAACCAAAGACTGAGAACATTATGGGGATATTGCCTGGTTAGAGGGAAAGGTCATAAAAGTTTCCAGGTGTGGAATGAAATGATCCTGGAAGACACGAGAGGATTTAAGTGTCAGTTAGAGGAAAATACCAGCCGATGCTTCTTTCATACCTCATTCGCTTCAACACACTTGTGGAGTTTTATTTTTTTTCCCCATCCCGAAGCTGAAGGATGGGATCAGGTGCTGTTAAATCCACGATGGCTTTTAGTTAGTCATATTATTATTATTATAAAGAGAGCATGGATTTCAATCATTAGGTGTTAGCAGACCTGGTTGTCAAAAATTGGAGAAAATATTTGGAATTTTTGAAACGTTATTGGCATCCTGACTGAAATATCTGAATTATAGAGCCACAGAAACACCACAAGAATATTCTGCTGAGAACAGGTATGAGGTTAAAGGGCAGCCGCGTTCAGGCTCACAGTTGTGTTCTCTTTCTTTTCCAGTTTTCACCCAACCAGCTAAAACCAAATGCTGCAAAATCAGCTGCCTCTTCAGAGGACGTCACTGAGCACCTGATTTAACCTGTTTTAATCAACAGGAAAATGCTGCGCGTTGCATCTAACTGGGCTCAGATTTGGGGGAAAAAAATGATGCCTTCTGTCAATGTTTCATCTGCTGAAAAAAAGGTAAAATCAACTCTTTGTGTTAACCAGCGCCGCGCAAAGGAGGCTAAAATGATTACTATTCAAAGCCTTTAAATGAATTTAAAACCAGTTACTTTAGTGCATTTGCAATTCAATCACTGTGTGTCGGATTAATGCAGAAAATGCCATTTGCATTCCCACTCGGAGCGGAGCAGCGTGCACTAATGCACACCAGGATCAGAGCAGCGGCTAATTTATGCAACATTCTGCTGCATTATTATCATTCATGATCACCTGTACGGCTCATTATTGCCTGAGATGTTTGAATCCGAACCTGCAGTGCAACATATGTAGCGTGCACACGCACGCTACACATAGAGCAGCAGGATGAAGGCTCGGATCCCTCCTGCTGTTCCAACACTTCCCTCCAAGGCTTTGCTGTGTTTTCATGATGCAACATGCTCGGCAGCTGGCAGAGTGGCGGAACCTCGGCGGCTCCGAGGAGAAGATGCAGCCTAAGCCGCGATGCTTTGTGACTGGAATTTTGATCATGTGAACTCTTTCGTTTGCACTTGTTTTCTCACTTCTCGCCGCCCTTCATCTCTTTCCTCTCTCTGCCTGCGCGCGTGTGTGTGTGCGGCACAGAATAACGAGTTCCTCATCCTCCTGAGCTGCGTTTGCTGCAGGACCTCTTTGATATGGATTCTTTCTAAGTCACCCATCCCCCCTTTTTTAGTTGGCTTTCCTTTAAAGGTCATAGTCTCATTAAAACCAATCAATGCTGGAAGTTTTAAAACCACTTTTGCCCCATTGAAGAAGATGATTTCTGCTGGTGGAAGCATATCCTTTCAAATAAAAGTCTGCAAAACCCTTTTTTTTTTTTTTTTATTAAAGAACACCAGGTGTCATCACTGCCATTAAAAAAAGCAAAGAAAATGGCTTTTGGTAAGGATTACATTATATATCCATGGACTTGGAAAGCACCAACTGTGCACGTGTGGACATATTTGGCAGCCCTTTGAAATATTCTTTGAAGGTCACCACTCAAGATGGGTGGTAAACTCATGAGCCTTTGAATTTGAAGAAGAAAAAAATTTGACGTATCTCATAAATAAATAAATAAAAGAGAACACATGATTTCTGGTCGAATCACATGTTTTGATAAATAACACGGATGTACGGTAACAGTCTGATATTTTATGTTTCCAGTATTAATGCTGAAGTTTGATCAGTAACAAATCTCAGTCAATCGTTACTGTTCAAATAGCGTTTATCTAATAAGTATTTACACCATCACTGATCATGTTCTGTAATAACACAACAAAAACCAAGACAGCAGACTTGAGCACTGAATCATTTCAAAACACAGAGACTGTCTCAACTCTCTAAAATAAATAAATAAATAAATAAACGCGTAAAAACTGGCAGAAAGTATTTGTATTTTAGTGTCAGAGTCCTTCACCTGTTTAAGGTAAAAATTTGGAAAATAGTCTGGTTTATTTTCCTTCCTAAGGAATTCTACAGCTGCCAGCCCAGTGAAATGAAGATTCAATATTCACTGCTAGAGCAACATCGTGAACATCTGATATTAAACAAATACAGCTGAAATACACGACTTGAAGACATGAAGAGTCTGAGATTAAACGCCCCGAGTCATGGTGTCATCAGTATGTGCATGCAGAATTTTAAAAATGTGGATTTAATATTTACTTATTGATTTTATTGTGACCAATACATTGACACAAAAGTAATCTCAGACTAATCTTAGTGTGAGACATTGTCTCACACTGAAAATCCTCAATCAAAGTTTAAAGGTCCTTTCGTCTAAAGCCAAATAAATCCCTTGTTTATTTTCTTAATTCTTTCCATAAGAAGCTGAGAATAACACGAGGGAGATCAAGTTCCATTAAAGAATTGGAATGATAAATAGGTGCATTCATGTGGCCTCATTAAAAAGGCAGTGGTGCACGGCACAGGTTGTTACCTGTTCACTAATCAGGAAAGACATAAACGTGTCTGTAAGGGGTGTAGATGGCGCGACAAAGTCAGACGGCTAATCTGTCCGGACCCTTATCGCTGATATCGGCGCGACTGTTGGCTGCGTACGAGACAAATACTCCCACGCACAGCTGAGCTGACCTCTGAGCTGATCTCTGAGCAGATCTCTGAGCGGATCTCTGAGCGGATCTCTGCATGAAGGCCAGTCAGACTGTGGCTCACCCCTGACGTCAACAACCACAGAGACAGGGTTTCCGGTTCAAGTCCCAGCTGTGGACAAAAAAAAAAAAAAAAAAGCAGGCTGGTAGCGCGGTAGGTGAGAGACAGTTTCCTAATTCCCATGTCGAGGGAAGCATACACACTCTGATGCTCTGCCTTAATTATTAGATGTGTATGTTCATTATGTTGTGTGTAATAAACACAGTATAAAAGCTTCTAGCAAAAAAGATTCAAGCACCTTTCTGTGAACTAAGTGTGTGATAAAGAGGGGGGATTTGATTAAAAATGGCAGCTGCCTTCACACTTGCTTCTTAAGCTCTGAAATTATTGAAGAAGATGGAAACATGAGCCCATATTTCCTCTCAAATACAGCCTGAAATGGGTCTCTTTTCTTCCCACCGACTCTCTGTGATATCCATGCGTCTTTTGGAAACAGGGAAACATCCACAGCGCGTCCAGCGGTCTGAGATGAATGACTCCATGAAAAACATGGGCCTGAGGAACTCCGCGTGCACGGGCTGTTCTGGCTCCCGTCCAGAACGCCGCTCCGACACCAGCGGTTGAAACACTGATAGCAGCAGTGGCGGGCTTGGCTCGGGCAGCGAGTGCACCAACAGGGAAGAGGCAGGCAATCACAACCTGGACTGGGAGAGAACACTTCCATGCTTCTCACTGAGCTGGTGTGACAGTGGGGTTATACTGGGTGAACTGGGAGTTGAGGTGAGACCCAGTAAGCTCAGACGACCACAGTGATGCAGGAGTGCAATAATTACAATAAAATAAGCAGGAAAAAAATGCAGAAGAACACTTTTCAACCTTAAATGTCAGAAGCACACACTGTATAATGGCTATGCTAACGTTAACTATTTATAAATAATCTAGTAAAAGCTTTTTGATATTGCACATGAATGTAAGATTAGATATCATTTTGCTTGACTAACATTTGTGTGCATATGACTGTGGGTAGCCAAAACACCTGAGCTAGGTGTTAAAATAAAATAAATCAAATAAAAAAGTAATTATTCACTGTACTTATGGGTGGAGGGACTATTATTTGTTACATTTTTGGTCAAATCGACATTTCGTGAATGGCTTCCTGTGAGAACCATCAGTCTTACATTTAAATTTCTCCATCCACGATAGTCTCCCAAAGTACAGGAGCATTCGACACGCTCATGCATTTTGCATGACAACATTGTAGAGTTTATCCACTTGGCAACATCAAGGCGTTAATGCACGGAGGAGCATGTGCACTGTTTATAAAAAGATCTATCTTCCCCTCCTCCTCCTCCTCTACCCAGTAGCGGCTTCCCGGCGCTCCCTCCAGAGACGAGCCTGTCCTTTATGTGCTGCGTCTTAGCAAAGCTTCCACATGACATGGCCATGGAGAATTCCTCGCTCCGTCTCTCGGTCACAAACGAAGAGGACGCCGAGTGGAGAAATGGTTCTTTGTAATCTTGCAGGGCTGCATATCATTGGGATCCCAAAGTCCTCCGCTGGAGTCGGTATCCTCTCCGCTGCAGCGTATCTGCGAAAATCACGTTTGTGACTATTTTTATGGTTATCAGTGTATCTCATTAGAGGTTGCACCTCCACAGGAAGCACAGGTGACTCATTCGTCCTCAGAGGAGAATATTTTACTGTTTATTACACAGCACATACATGTAGGCTACATGAACATACAATGAACACATGCATTTGCTTTGATATGTGAGGACTACGGAAGCTCAGCCCCAAAAATGTTCTGAATGAAGTTTTGACAAAGACGTGAGATAGAGTCCATCTTTAATCTGCAGAAGCTGTTTAATGTGGGTTGGTTCCTGGCCCTGCTCCTAGTGTCCACCCTCTTCCCTCTGCAGACTTAATCAAATCTTCACCTTGGACCTGGTGCTAAGCTGGCGCCTCCACTGGCTCTTGGTTCCAACCGGAGCAGCTTCCTCCCACTGATTCTCTGTGCTTCTGCTAGTTCTGCTTTGGTTTGGCAGAAGAGGACAGCCCGACCTGACCCTTGACCATGACTGGTGCACACAGCCGTTATTTGTGTCTCACCCTCACATGCTAAACCACATCGGTTAAAGGAAATGCGCCTTAAACGAGGTTATAGTAGGTCAAGATTTATGTAATCAACATTTTTCCATCTAGCGCTGAATTCTTTTGTTAGAGTCTTTATTTTCTTGTTACTCTCCTGTGACTTCTACATACATGTTTGAGCAGACTTTTTTCTAGCTATAAATCAGTATATCACATTATCTGCGATTGTTGCCAGTTGCACAGGTCTTGTTTTCTACCCTTTGCAAACTAGCAACTTAGTCAACATATTGCTGATACGTGTGACATGGCTGACGCCAGAGAAACTAGGATCCAAGTGCAGATCTCACAATTCACCAGTTTTATGAAAGAAAATAGTATCAAAATGAGGAACCAAAACTGTGGCAAAAGAGCTGCAGGAATCAGTCCTTGTAGGGAGGAACCAATACCCAAAAGGCTGGCAGGCCAAGCCGAGAAGTTCTGCATTAGTAGAAGGGCCCAGAGCTGGAGCTCACAGAGAAAGAGCTGAAGAAGTGGCCCCAGTGGGAGACAGGCAGGAGGATTAAGTAGTGTCTGTGATTGCTGACTGGATGCAGGTGCAGAGGATGACACAGGTGACATAATCAAGCTCTGCAGTGGCAGAGGTGGCCCTGGCGTGCCTGAAGGAAAAGACAAAAGAAAAACACAAGAACAAGCAAGCCTGTGGCCACGGGCTAAATCTTCACAACGTATAGGTTGTTGTAGATCAGTGTGGAGGGATGTTAACCAGAGTAGGACAAGCTCAGTAGTTAGATGACCAATACTAGTATTACTGCTTGATAAATAACAGTAATGTGTATAATATTGTGATGTAAGCACAGTATTACATAGGCTATCATTAGCTAACCTCCAGAAACCAAACTAGCACACATATAATTCCAAAAATGTGCTGAAGAATCATTGTCTAAACACTGAGCTAAAGTGGTCTCTAACCTGGAATAAACCCTTTTAAGTCCCTACGCACAATGAAAATGTACTTGTTGAAACCCATTTCAATGACTATTTTAATTTTAAAATTTTTTTTCCCATCAATAAAAGTTGCGTTTTTTCATTTCTACACTTAATTTGAGGTGAGGGACCAGACAAAGTGTAGCCCAAGAAGACCTCTTATGATGAGTACAATAAATGGTTTCATGTTTCCCTCGCCCGGACGTGGGTCACCGGGGCCCCCTCCTGGAGCCAGGCCTGGGGCCGGGGCACGATGGCGAGTTCAGCCCGAAGAGGCGATGTGGGATCCCCTTCCCGTGGGCTCACCACCTGCAGGAGGGGCCAAAGGGGTCGGGTGCGATGTGTTTTGGGTAGCAGCCGAAGGCGGGGACCTTGGTGGTCCGACCCTCGGCTGCAGAAGCTGGCTCTAGGGACGTGGAATGTCACCTCTCTGATGGGGAAGGAGCCTGAGCTGGTGCGCGAGGTTGAGAAGTTCCGACTAGATATAGTCGGCC
>BJFM01003769.1:8825-24715 GCA_016586285.1 Arothron firmamentum | reverse complement strand
ACACACACACACACACACACACACACACACACACACACACACACACACACACACACAGAGGGAAAAGGCCTCCTGAAGCTGCTGACGGAGCAGGCAGGTTAAGGCAGGGTGAAAACAACCTTCTGTGCTCAGACCTCAATGCTCACGTGTGTTCTCAGCAGAATGATTCTCTACATTTCTACTTTTGATATCCAGATATAAAATTAAGGGTTCAAATCTTTAGTTGAGTATTATTTGAAGCGTGGTGAAACTTGCTACCGTGACATTCTGACATTTCAAGGGAAAAAAAAGCTCAAAAGCACCAAATCCAGCACAAACAGCATAAAAGAAGCCTCAGCAGGTTTTCCCCCTCTTACGTTTGCATTAAAGCTCCTCTCTGCCTCCACCCTCATCCACTTCCACGTCCTCCTCCTCCTCCAGCTGCTTCATCCGCAGGCTGATGGAGCCGTAAGTTCTCTTGGGTCGTATGAACACGGTGCTGTGCTGGTAGAACCTGCCCTGGCAGACTGACACCAGCAGCAGCACGCACAGGAACATCCCCCCCAGGGTCAGCAGGCCCAAGCCAGCAATGATGCACTTGTCCAAGTGGGAGCCCAGCTGGGCGTAGTAGATCTCCAGCTTCTCCATCTGCCGCGCTGAAACGGAGTCCCGGTCCACTTTGGCCTCTCTGGGTATGGTATAGGCAATGACCACCAGGACGATCCCACTGACCAAGAAGACCAGAGCAAAGATGAAGCCGTAGTCTGTGGGGGGGGCTCCAGCTGGGCTCAACGGGGTGACGTCTTCCTGCCCGTCTCCGTCTTCTTCCTGCTCATCAAATGGCTCCAGGAAGTCGTGACGTTGCTGTTAAAGACAACAAGGGAGCAGTCAGAAGCTGGTTTGAGCCGGAGGTGTGAGTCCCAACCACAACCAGGAGAGGAACCTCTGTCTGGTCTGGTCTCCAGGACTGAAGCCACCAGCTTTCACTGGTGAGTGTGGACGTGTAACCAGCAGAAACACTGGGCCGCATAAGCCCGGAGAACATCTTGACCGGAACAGCGTGAAAATTGGGAAAAGAACACAGCGAAAGGGAACGCAAAAGAACAAACCCCCCACAACAAGCTAATGCTAACTAGCTTTTCGAGCTGTGAATCCTTGAATCAGTGGTCGATTTCTGGATTCCTGGAGGAGCTACAGGGCATCACACTCGTACTCAACTATGTCTCAACGTGCCTTGCTGTTAGGTCGCGCTGACGCTGACGCTGACGCTGACGCCTGCTGGGGGGGCTGGTCCTGCAGGCCGGGGCTGTTCTCCAGCCCCCGGGCAGGGCAGCGCGCGGAGGCTGCTCCCCAGGACGCTGTGCTCAGGGCTGGAGTCATGCCCTGCTGCCCTCCTCTTCCCTGGAGCTCCTGAAGCTCGATGGACGTGTCCAGAGACATCGCTCGGCTGTGCTCATGTCTTCACAACCGCGCCAGTCTGCATCATCCACAAAAACACAACAATGACCGACAGCAGCCACAGTCTATTCAGCAATCTAAGATAAACAATGATCGTAATACATGATTAATTCAAGAAATAAATCTAAAAATCTCTGGAAAAGGAAACTGGTCTGATGTTCCAGCGTCTGATTCCTGCTCTCGCTGCTTCTCGTGTCTCACCTTGTCCCATGAGGAGCACATCGTCAGCAGGGAGGGAAAGGCCAGGCTTGGAAAACGAGAGGAGGAATCCTCAGGGGCATCCTCCACCACCGACCGCGTCTAACAGAGGAGGTCAGAGGGTCGTCAGGCAACCGTTCCACCGACGGAGCGCCGCTCACAGCCTGTCATCTCCAGGAAGTCTTCCTCTCAATGAATGGTGTTTCCCCTGATTCTACATTTATTCGGACTACAGCAGCTGGTCCCGGTGGGTCAGTTATTTCCTGGACGTGTCTTCATTCATTAGCTACATCTTCCTCCACCTACTTCCTTACCCACAGATCCTGCGCAAGTCTGCTGTGTGTGTGTGTGTGTGTGTGTGTGTGTGTGTGTGTGTGTGTGTGTGTGTGCTCAGTGTAGCAGACACTGCTGATCATTAGAGTGCGTCAGGCTGGACCGACCCGGCAGCACCGTGACCTTGTGCTGCGAAAGAAGAAGAAGAAGAAAAAAAAAAAATCTCCAAACGGAACCAACAAAACCAGCGGCTCCGCTCATCGGTGTCCATCTGTCCGTCCAGCCGTCCGCTGTCCTGTGGACATGCTCTCAGAACACGCTCGCACTGACACGAGGCCCGTATAAAAGGAAAAGGAGCGACAGCTGAGATGGACACAGTGGAGGAGGAGGAGGAGGAGGAGGAGGAGGAGGAGGAGGAGGAGGAAGCCCGATGCTTCAATGACAGGGACCGGTCCGAAAGAGGGCAGCCAGGCTGGAGAGCAGCCGGGCAGAGCAGCAAAAACACCCAACGCTTCTTAGAAATAAGAGGGGGGAGGTGATGAGCTCTTACCTGGGGAAGCACCGGTGGACCTCTGCAGAGGAGACCCGAAAGATGCTCCGCTGCTGCAGGTTCACGAGAGAGCGAGGGGGGAGACACCGCGCATGCGCACCGCCAGCTGATCTCTCCAGAACGCAGTGTGTTCGATGACACCGAGGACAACACAAATCAGATTTACCGCAACGTTTCCCCCCCATTATCTTCACGGATGAAGATAATAGATAAAAGATCCGACTGTCTTTGTGTCTTCCAGGAGCTCGGACGGTTCTGGCCCTACAGATATGAGCGGAAGTGAATGACTGTAGGTCAAAAACATCCGTCAAAAACATCCACTTTAGTGTAAAACAGTAATTTTCATATTTTTTTTAACCGATTCTGCTGTAGTATTACGTGGAAATGTCCTCATAAAGAGCAGGATTGAAGATTTGCTGTCTTAATTTGCGTTTTAAAACTATATAATGAGAAATGAGACCAATGGAAAAACAAATCTGGGTCCAATACTGACCCCTGGCGGACACTGCTGGGAACATCTATGCATGAAGAGAAACGACTAACTTACTTTTCCATTTATGATTCAGTGCACGGTGGTTTTCAATTATAAATCAATAATTTGATGGCAAATTGATCGTAACCTATTGTGTATGGGCGGCAGCATCTCAGTCTCTAGTCTAGGGGACTGGGGCAGGAACCGGAGGGCTTCAAGTGCTGGACTCCATCCAGCACCTCTCCCTTAGCGAGTGTGTGTATGTTCTTGCATGCTGCATGCATCTTTTGTGTGGAAAAACAGCAATTTTCCTTTTGTGGGATTAATAAAGTGTTTTATGATTGTGATTTCTTTTATTGCCTGTAATAATAACACTGACTTTATTGTTTGATCTGAGATGAGAGCATGGAACCAGGTCTAACTGGAGCTGGGGAATTATTCAGGGAATCCACAAAACCACTGTCACACACACACACACACACACACACACACACACACCGAGCTGCCATTAACCTTGTTCAGTCAACTTTTATTTAAATCCTGAGGAATAACTGACAGCTAGCTTCCATCTTCTGTACAGACGTATTGAAAAGGACTGAACTTTCAAAAGCATTTACATTCCAACTCATGATGCTAATCGCAAACTGGAACCACAGCCTGAGGCAGCAGAAAAGCCTAAATCAATTCAAATCACACATTTGTATTATGCTGAGATTAAAGTCTGTCACCATGTCAATGAATTACTGGTGTAAATTGGTCTGTTCTTCCTAAACAGGAACCGTCTGAGAGGATGATCTACTGAAGCTCAGAGGCACCAGTCCTGGTCTGTAGGAGCACATCTGGACACAAGCCACAACATCAATATATGTACAAATACATATGGAACTCCCTTCGCAGTTAAAGGAGGTGGAAAACATCTAGATTCTTCACATTTTTACAAACAAATTCTAAAACAGCCATGAGTCACCGATCGTGTGCATAACTGAGCAGACAGCCTGTTATTACAGCACTATCCACTATTTTAATGCTTAGACACAAAGATCATCGGAAATTTAGTAAAACTATAAAACATTCAGAAATGTTTCTAAAATATGACTGCTGATGGCCCATCTTCCCCTTAAATGTACATACCAGGTATCATTTCTGACTCGACGTATGAAATGACTGATTTTTAAAAAAACGTGGAACTGGATATGACCACTTTGTGTGTGTGTGTGTGTGTGTGTGTGTGTGTGTGTGTGTGTGTGTGTGTGTGTGTGTGTGTGTGTTCTTTTAAAATGCAGCTTGAATATCACATATTCAATGTAAATACTGGCACCAAAGCCAGACGCCATGTTGGTCAGGCCAAAGAAATGTTTCTTTTGAAACACCAAAAGGCAAAAATGACAAATTTCAGTCATTATATTAAAAGAAAATCACCAAGAATGGTGATCTGTGGTGGGTCATTGCTGGGCTCGCTTCCTAATTTAAAGAAAACCACAGTTTTGGATGAGTCATGTTAGATATCCTGGGAATTCTCAACAGCATGTTGCTAAAAAAATAAATAAATAAAAACAAAATGATATAGATCGCTTGTGATTTGTACGGCCCGCTCTAGTGAGCCGAGACACAAACACCTGGGTCAGAGGTTCCAGTTCTATATACAGGTAACGTGTGGGCAGCGAGGCCATGGTTCTAGTGGCTCTGGCGCTCAGACACCACATCCTGCAGCCGCTTCAGCAGCACATCTGGGCTGCTGCTGCTCTGAGAACAAGCCCTCTTACTGGGGGAGCAAGAGGCTGAGGGCATCACGTCCCCTTCAGTGGTGAAGACCCTCTTTCTGCTCACGCAGCCTTGCTGGATGATGCGGTTGATGGCCGTTAACTCCTGAGAGTAGAAATAGGAAAGAGAGATATTCCATCTGAATGTGCTAGCGAGCTAATCTACTCTGAATTCATCATAACAATCACGATTAATCTCCTCTATTCATTGTTGTGGAACTGGAGAGAAAAATGTCATTTAATAAAACAAATAAAGTCACTTAATATATAAAGTGAATAGCAAGTGTGTGTGTGTGTGTGTGTGTGTGTGTGTGTGTGTGTGTGTGTGTGTGTGTGTGTGTGTGTGTGTGTGTGTGTGTGAGTGAGAGAGAGATCTCACCTCAGACGGGCTGCTGTTAATCCTGTAGGAGTAAGAATTGACCATGTGGCTCACGGTGGAACTCTTGTGAGGGGACACGTAGAGCGAATGTCTCTGGGAAACCCGGCGAGGAGAAAGAGGCTGAGCTCTGAGCGATGGGAACGGAGACAGAGGAGGCGCTCCGACCTGAGGGTCACAAACGGATATTCGGGGATTATTCGCGTTTCCGTGGTTACACGCTTTTTAGCAGGTCGCCTGGCCTCGGCTCCATACCTCACTGTCACTGATGGCGTATCGCAGAGCAAAGTTTTTGACCTTCAAGACAAAGACGCTGTTGTAGAACTGGATGAGGTCACCTCGTTCCTCCTCTCCTGACTGGCTGAAATTTGCTTCCCCAGAAGTCCCACTCTTTCTGTCTGCAGCTGTTGGAACACAGGGACCAAAGATGGTTTATTTCCAAACCATCTTCACTCACTGTTTTCATAGTACACATATTTAACATAAAAAAACAAAACAAAACCAGTTGTGTATTTGCTCTTCCTCACATGCTAACACATTAGCACGTGTAATTGCTATAGTTTGTTAGCCGGAAGATGGAGATCTAAAAGTGAGGCGCCCAGAACACCAGAGTTTAGTTTATCAGATGGATTTTCAACATTTACTCCTGTAATAAACATCTACCCTCATGTAAAACATAGAGCACATACATTCAAATAAAGTTCTGTAGGTAGATACACTGATGGTGTTTACGTACGTTCAGCAGCTGAAGCAGCATCCACCTCCATGTTCTCCTCAGCCACACTCTCTCTGGGGCTGTGACGCAGCAACACGTTGCGGTACACCTGTGCACAAACACACGTCTTCATTTGGGCCTCTTTTTGAATGCAACATTCTACAGTGAGGGGTATCCTACGTGGCTGTTGGCCTGTGGTTGGCTGCGGTAGCACTTCATGATGTCATGGAAAAAGTGTGTCTCTTTGGTAATCTGCAAGATTAGACACAAAGAAATAAGACAATTACTTTCCCCCCCTTGATGTTCTTCCTTTATGCTAACATTTTCCTTAAGAATTCTATCTAACTTTGCAAAAATGAGCAAACTGACAGGCTGCATCATCGGATTTAGGTCTCGTATCCTGGTTACTAGTTTGTTTTCTCACTTTGGACATGATGTAAACGCTGCACAGCAGCAGCTGATCGAGGTGTCGGCCCTTCATCAGCTCTGTGCAGTGGATGAGAGTGTGCTCAAAACATGTCCAGATTTTCCCCCGCAGGTCTGAAGAGATGTCCAGCTTCCAGCACAGATCCCTCAGACGCACACTGGCCAGGTGATACACCTGCAAACACAGAGGCAAAGTTGGACGTGAAGACAAAAGGCTTGTTTCCTCTACACACGAGGCAGGAAGTAGGTCTGTAGTTAGAGAGACAGTAAAATGATTCTCCAATGAAGAAATCCAGAGTTTGAATCCTAGATTAGAAGTGTCAGTGATGCCATTGACTGAGTGTTGAGTAGAGATGAGTAAAGATGAGACAAACGTGAATAAGTTGGCCTGGATTTTGCCTGTCATCACAGGGACTGAAGGACATTGACAAGGTTGCTGCATTTGTCTCTTTCTGTCTCCCTGCTGTCAGTCCTTTAGCTTTTTGCTGCTGCCGTATCTGTTCTTCTAAACCAGAGGGGGGCAAACTGAGGTCCGGGGGCCACATGTGGCCCCATGAACTACTTAATCTGGCCCACAGAGACTCACAATCATTCCTCCAAAAGCCAAATTCAGAGGGTTGTCAGCTTGATGGGTTAGAAAAAGGTTCAGACCCCCCCTTCACCTAACATGTCCCCTCAAGAAGGTGGGGCCAAACATCAGTTGGAGCTTCATCATCATCTCTAGTTGGACCAATTTACAGCCTCGTCAACATATTTTCTTAGTCAATAGTCCATCAAGCAGGATTTTTAGCTAACCTAAAATCGCAGCCCCCGACTGTGAGTAGCTGTTTGTGACCTTCAGGATTTATTGTCTGACCTTGGCGACGGCTGGTCAACTACCAGTCCCGCTCTCTGTGCAGCTCTCACCTTTCTGAAAAACAGAGCCAGAGATCCTGTGCGTCGCGGCCGCCCTGCCGCCTGGGCGTCAGGGGCAGCAGGGTCCAGGGACACGGTGTGGCTCAGCGAGGTGGTCAGCAGAAACTGAGCGCTGATGGGTCCAGAAGAGTCGCATGGCTGAACTGGAATTGGTTAAATTGCAGGAATAAATAAAAGACAAGCACATTTTAATATGTGAGGCATACAGAAAGAGATCCACGCCTACAACATTCCCTACCTTGAAGTGGGACAGCGAGAGCAGCCGGGGAGCCTGGAGCGCTGATCTTCAGGGTGCTGCTGGGGCCGATCATCAGCCTTTTAGCCGGTGATATGAGGGTCAGCCCGTGAGTCACTCCTGGAGATGGGTGGTCGTCCCCAAAGAGACGGCGTTTAGCGCTGCCAGCTGCTGGGGAGCTGTAGCGGTCGTGAACTGACAGTGGAGAAGGAGGCACATCTGGAAAGGAGGGAATCCATTAGGGTCAGGGCTCAAAGCCTCGGGGTGAACAGCGGGGAGAAGGCCCACCTTTGCGTGCGCTGCTCAGGCCCCACCTGAACTCCCTGATGCGGGGGTGGATGATGGGTGACAGAGGGGCAAGAGGCAGGGGGGACTGACACCCAGCTGTGGAGCCTAAAGTACCACCAGAACCAGAACCAGAACCAGTGTCGAGACTGGAGGAAAAATTCACCTGAGAGAGATGACGACATCGAAAATGAAGAAAAAGAAAAATAAGGGCGACTTGACTAAGAAAAGGAACAAAAACTATTTTTCATCCTACCACCACTGCGTAACGATGGTTTAAGCAACAAATTATGCCTCATACTTTGTTTTTTCTTATTTTGAACTTGGACAAATGGGTTACGTTTAGACTCAAATTGGTTAAAAAGGTCCAGAACCATCTGGATCCAGGAGGAGCGATACAGGATAAAACAGACGCGTAGCTGGGAAATATTTAAGGGCTAAAACCAGAGAAGTCACTTTTCCAGACCATGAATTACAACACTGGATGGCAGCTGTGTCATCTTTATGAAGGGTGATGCAGTTTGCAACAAGTCCCTGGTAATAACCAAGACAAGAAGCCCAGATTAGATTTACTTTACTGAGTTATTCATTATCTGAAAATGACCATGAACACACTTTTTGGCAACGCAACTTGCCAAACAGTTGGGATGACAGTGTCAATTGATGAGAGAATATTTGTCTTTTGGTTTGAATCGTAAGGCTGAAACACGTCAAACTATGCCGTAACACTTTCTGACTGTGCTGCAGCTGCAGGCTCACGTACGTCACAGCTCTGCCAACCATCACCTTGCTTTTCACACTCGCTGCTCCATGACCACACTTGTTTGTTCTCACCTCCTCCACCGTGGGAACCTTGCTGCCAGCAGCATGCAGGGCTCCCCACAGGGCCGAGTCCGCGCTCCACGCTTGGCTCTCGAGAACTTGCTCCTCAATCTGGTTCAAATGCTTCACCATGTCCCGCGACAAGCCCTCCTCGGAGCGGATAAACACCTCGATCACCTGCAAACCCAGAATTATCACAAAGGTGCCCTCAATGTGAACGAGTGCAAAACGGATGAGCTGTCTCTGAAAGACCTTAAAAAAGTAGAAAGAAGCCAGTTTGAAGACGTTGATGATCCAAGGAAAGGTTCTTTGGGAGCTGTAGGAGAACAAGACCACCTCCAGGCAACAGGCCATCAGGGAGCAGTGGAAGATGTCCTGTTCCAGCAGAATCTACCAAAAACAAAACACAAATCTATATTAAACAGACAAAACACACTTAGCATGGCTGTCAACAAACACGCAAGGAATGCAGAAGGTACCAGGCCAGTGGCCCTGCAATATGAACTAAAGTACATAACGATGACAGTGTGTGTACACATGTGACAGGCTGTGTTATTTACATTTTAGGCCCATGTTCTAAAATAATACAAGTATCCATTTAAAAAACAAACCTGTTAGTTCATTTATATATTTGCATTTCCCATGTCAATAACTTTGCTGTTGTGCTGCTGCTGTTCAGATTCATAGTATGTTGGTCATATTGTTGTATTAAAAGCAACACAAAGTAAAATGACCAACAAAAAAAAACTAAAGCCAAACACAACCCAAACTTGTGTGTAATCTTCACAATCCAGTCTCACAGATTCTATGATACAGACATACAGTCAGACACAAGTTTGCATGTCTGTTGAGTGACACGTAACCACGGAAACCAGTAGAATCTGTGCAGCAGCACCAAATAAAGTCAGACATAAGACATCTGTGTCGTGGTCAAAATGACTGAAAAAGATATAAGATGCACCAAAATCTAAAGAGTGCTGTATATTGCTACCTGAAGCTAAATTCCCTTGTTAAATGGGCTGGAACATTTCATTTATTCACTTTTTTTGTGTCTCTTTACTTCATAACACTGTTTAAATCCATTTTTGTACTACTGCCGCGCTTAAAAGCCTTTAAACATCTTCCACATGAAATGGTGCCGTATATATTATCACGACCCAGTCAGAGCATCTCCTGATGCTCCAGAATGGTCCATGGCCATGGAGAGAGCCGTGCTGAACTAGCAGCAAGGTCATGGAGGTCAAGAGTCTAATAAACCCTTAAAATAGAGTCTTTGCTTCCATCATTTTACTGAATCAACGTTCCTCAATGAATCATTTGATACCAAATTGGCCCTAATATGTTTGGTAACGCAGTGATAACAACAAGACACTGTAACAAAGGCTGCTACATACACTCATGTCTTTGCCTTGCAGCCGTTTCATTTCCTGAGCCATGACATTCTCCAGAATCTTGTAGTAAAGGATCTCAGCCAGCTTCAGACGCTTCTCTGCAAAGTCTGAAACAACAAAGCAAACAGGAAAGCTTTCAGTAGTGAACCACATGCTGGCTGTAACCTTCTGTTTTCCTCCCCCTCTCTTTCTTTTTTCATCATTGTCACCTTAAGCTGCATGTTCAGAGTCAGTTATTGATTTCTGCATAGAAATAGATGCTTTCATTCATTATAGTCTCGCTGGTTGAGCAAAAAGGCTCTAAAAGATATGCAAAACCATTAAATACCCAGCAGAGAGATACAGAGGGTAAAACCAATATTAAACACACGGTTTTTCCTCAGGAAATATAAAGTATTCCCAAAGGTGCTACTGAGATGAACTTCTCTCCAGATAATGGTCACAAGTAATCCACTGGAGTATGTGTAATAAAACTGAATGATGCAGGTAAAAAAATAACATGCTAAATGTTTGTTTTGGGATGTGTTGGCGTGTTCAATACCTGTTTACCTGCTGTCTACCAGTGCTGTTATTTGAGATTCAAATCATCTAGTGCAAAACAAACTTGTGGGGTGATTCAGGCTGTGTGTTGGAGAGCATCCATTCCTGTTTGTACCTATGTGAGAGCCAGGCATGTCCTCAGAGTCGAGAGAGTAATGCTCTTTGAATGTCTGCCCCAGTTTCTTCACCCTGGCCAATATGGACTCTGAGGGATTTCTGGAGCAAGACCTGTAACAACATGGACACAGGCACTTAGCACCTAACGTTTAGTGAAAAAAACAAAACACCTGGCCTACAGCGAGTGTGAGGCGGTCTCTGCACACACTTTCACCAGTGTGAAGGAACGGAAAAGTGCTTTGAGCAGTCAAAAATGACTGGAAATGTGATACATTAACCATTCATTTAGAGTTGAGTCCATTTGTAAAGCTAAACTATAAAAATAAAGAAAAATACAATAAGCATATATGCATATTGACCCAAATGCATATAGCAACTATCCTTACATGCCAAAAAAATTACTTGTATAGAAATGTATCAGTGTATATTGTTCACATTGTAACTGCATCCATTTTTTCGTGCTTTTAATTTGTAAGTCTAAGAAACAGCACTGTCACTAAAATAAAACACATTTTTAGCGTAACAGCAATGGTCATTTGTGTCATATGAAAAAACTGAACACTTTTTTAACCACTGACACACAATCTACTCAAATATAAGAGGACTTTTATGACTGGAAACTATGTCGCTATGCTAATCACACAACATAGCTACTGGGCCTCCATAAAAACCGCTAGTGAATCATGAACCACACAGTCTGACGCAGGAAAAGGTTGCAACAAAAAAATACTGACTTAAAGATCTGCATCAAATTTTCGCTGGGAGCTGTTCTCAACCCGGCAACCATGCTCTGCAACCGACTGACGCTCTGGGTTGCCAAGGAGATTGGAGTCCCCAGTATGTTGTTCTCTTTTAGGTAGGCATGTCCAGTCAGAGGTGTGGATGGAATGAGAGAGGAAGACTAAAAAAAAAAAAAAAAGCATTATGAAGTTTCAATTTTTTTTTTAAATGTGTAGGAACTTTGTGCAGATCTTGGATTCGTGTACCTTCTCCACGTGTTGCTGAGCATTCTTTTGACAGGCAGATGAGTCCCGAGCAATCTTCCGTGGAGTTCCAATTTCCTCATCTGCATCGGCTCCCAGAAACACACGCTCATCAAAATCTCCCACTGTCAGCACATATTCTTCATACTCCTTGTTTAAGGCTTTACTGGAAAAAAAACACTCATGAAAACACCGATACATTGGAATCTTTGAGAGACCAAAAGACCCTGACGACGCTTACTTGTTCTCAATGAAGTTCTGAGGATCCAGCAGCTCGATCAAATGCTCCTCCTTTCCTTTAAGGATCTGTGTGCATGCAAACATTCAAAGTTAAAGGGAATTTAGATGAGCCTGCCGTGTTCATATGTAGGTGATTTAAAATATAAATGACAGGTTCAGTACCTGTTTCTCAAAGAGTTTTTGGATGTATGGTTTGAAGTAATGCTGCTTAATGCCTTTCGCCTCGACCACCAAACCATCATGCAGCTCACATAACCTCTCCAACACGCAGGGAGGCTTATCGAGCGCGGCGTGACCATCGCTGTGGTAACCAGCTGGCAGTCCTACACCCACACACCCACACACCCACACACACACCACAAAAAATATGAAGAATTTACCACACTGAGGACTTCTTGGCCTGAGCTTCTGAAGGTCTCTCCAAAAGGTTTGTTTACATCAGTTTCAGAGGCAGCCACACTGCAATCCAATAAATGTCGTGCAAAAAGTGGCCCAAGAGGTAGTTACATGGCAACCTTCCTAACATTTGACAACACAATGTGGCTGAAAGAGCAGGGGATCAACTGGATCAAGCGGAGGATGCGTTCAGAAGCTGTGTGCAGCCAGACACAGGTCAGTTTAGAGTGAACCCACCTTTGAACGAGGGGTTGATGAGCTCCTTTCTGTTGGAACAGAGAAGAGCATTGCCGAACACCAAGTCCAGGCAGCAAAGCAACAGGTGGTATGAATTCACCAGATCATCTCCAATCATGCAGAAGTTACCTTAAATCACATAAACACGTCTTTAAGGATTTAACATCTCAGGTGTGCGACAGTGCAACAATGACTTTGATTTACC
The DNA here is from genome assembly GCA_016586285.1 of Arothron firmamentum. Taxonomy (NCBI): domain Eukaryota; kingdom Metazoa; phylum Chordata; class Actinopteri; order Tetraodontiformes; family Tetraodontidae; genus Arothron; species Arothron firmamentum. Next base: position 12,142 of record BJFM01003769.1, on the reverse strand, counting down.
CTAACTCCTCATAGGGTATAATCTAGCCTAAGCAGCTGTAATTAATTAAATTTAAATTAATTAATTTAATTAAATTTAAATTTAATTTTACAGATCTATTGTGCATTTAAAGAGAAAGCTCCTGGCTTGAGTTTCAGAAAGGAGGAATAACATTGGTGTTGAAGTTCGCGGGAAACTTTGGCTGCCAGAGGTGGACAAACCAAACACTAAAGTTAATAAGGTATTTTGGCCAGCACTGTATGTCCACGTGGGTCAGACAGGAACTTTTTTGTGCTATTAAAGTACCTTTTGCATAGACAAAGAGAGTCCAACAGAACTTAAACACATCAGCGATGTGACAGGGCAGGCGTCTGCAAAGCAAAACAGAGGAGACACATTAGGTGCGGATGATTGGTCAAAACACCACCAACATGTTTTCCTACAACATTAACATGTATCTGCTTGAGTGTTTACATTATTAACAATCTGGGAAATCTATTAAACAAGAAAAACGCTTGCAAAATATGTTATAAACTCCTAACAAATGTAATAACATCCCTATATGTGTGACAGTGTGTGTGTGTGTGTGTGTGTGTGTGTGTGTGTGTGTGTGTGTGTGTGTGTGTGTGTGTGTGTGTGTGTGTGTGCAGTTGCACATGCGTGCCATGCCTGTGTTTCCTGGTTCGTGATTTTCGTGGCGGTTCCTCTCCCTGAGGATTCTGAAACATGTCCACAAAAATGTGCTCAAACTTGCGGAAAATGACCATGGAGACCTCAAAGTTGCGCTCCAGCTGCTTCAGCCGAAGCCTGAAGTTCTGGGAGAGATTTGACATGTCCGCCCACTTCCTCATCTTGGAGAAGAACTGGATCAGGCTGAGAGGAAGGTGACGAGCGTTAGAGGAGCGTTTCAAAAATACTCAACATCAACCTTATCAGAAAACCTGAACGCAGCGTCCAGCCTCCACTTGGTCTATATACACCCACAGATACTCACAAAACCTGCAAAATGGCAGAGTCAACAGCGGCTGACCTGAGTTTAGACGTGCGCAGGATCCTCGTTAGGGACACACAGTTCCCTTCCATCAGCCCTTTGCCCACTGTGGGAGTTGACCCTTTGCGACAGGCTGCGTACAAAGAGCAGGCCAACCAGTGGACCACCTCCCCCTGCCAGACACAACAGCACAACAGCACAGTAAACCTCACATCCACAGCAGATAATGAGTAATAAACAATAAAAATAATCCACAGTTTCCTCTATTGTGTCATCTGACATCACTTTTAGATTGTGTGTATGCACAATAAATAATTTATTACAACTGTATTGTCAGCGCTTCATATGATAATATGCATACGTGTGTGTGTGTGTGTGTGTTCACTTCAAGAAATGTTAATGAACACAGAATTATTTTTACTCTGAGATTAGAGTCTTCCCTCTGGCCTCAGATAAACGCTCATCCTGAGAAGGAAGCGTTTAAATTTATAGTTTGTAGTTTTTATTTATAGTCTCCTGAGTCTTTCTGCCGTTTGTTGTTGAGTAAACACGACCAAAGGTTACAGCCAAAGTCGACCTGAGTCGTGTCGCCTTCGTGTTTGGAGGTCATTTAATCCTCCAGCCTCAGAAGCAACAACAACAAGCAGCAGCCGTCCCGTCCCGGGGACACAGCAGGAAGGCAGACCCCGGTGACGGCCGGCAAAAAGAAGACAAACGGGACAGAGACAGACCTGGAAGAAGAAGACTGGACCCTGGACTTAATTCACCTCTAATGTGTGTGTGTTCCATATGGCAGTGAAGTTCTGCAGGGCTTCAGCTGCAGTCTGCTCGTCCATGTTCAGCTCCTGGCACAACTTGTCCAAACTTGTCCGAACCGAACTCTCCTCCGTCCGGCTGGACTCCGCGTCCAGCGACTGTTCTTCCCGCATTGCTGCAAGTTCACGCTTGACCAAGAACGTAAAAGAAACCCCCAGCGGAGCATCAATAATAAATAAACACTGTAAACAGGGAGCAGGGGCTGCAACCTCCCCCCACTGCCGCCACACTTCCGCCAGCCACCCATCCCACAATGCAACGCGTTGGCGCGAAAACAGAGGCGGACATTAAAAGGAAGCCAGCCTTTCAAATTAAAATCATTTACACAAAATATACAGTCAGCCATGTCATGATAATAACATGGTCATAACCATGGCTGTCTTTTAAATGTGTGGATCATCTCAAAGAAAAAGAGAAATGGAAGCCACCTAGAGATAAATTTCAATTTCGAGTCTCATAACAATGTGTCAGTTTAATATGCAAAAAATAAACCAGAGATGTGTGTGATGAATCATTACTTGTTTTTATTCATGCACAATAGTCTTTCCATGCAGGTATAATAAAAATACAAACTATAGGTTCTACAACACAGTAAAAAGAACATATCTAGGAATACAATTATTAAAACCAGAATTGTTAATAGACCAAGCATCACCTCAAATGATGTCACATTTTTTTCTACAATACAATAGTCAAGCTCATGAAACCCAAACTGTAAGTATTGCTAGCTAGATAAATTCACTTTTCTTTACTTACACAAAAATTGTGAGACAAAAATATATTTGATTAATTAATGAGTGAACATTTAATTAACAAAAATTAACTAACAAATTAGTCTCGATTATATATGTATATACTAGTGTATATATATGTGTGTGTGTGTGTGTGTGTGTGTGTGTGTGTGTGTGTGTGTGTGTGTGTGTGTGTGTGTGTGTGTGTGTGTGTAGTACACATTACTATCTACACGTTACTATCTAGCAATGGTGGTTGCTGGTCAGTCTTTGTGTCAGGAGTGGGTTTTTTTTGCCAGGGCCCTTCTAAATTACCTGCAGCAAACTTTTAGACTTCATGAGGGTTTAATGAGGGCCCAGCGTCCACGAGTCCACCTGTCCACCTGTCCTCAGAGAGCATCGTCTCAGACTATCCAGGAGCTGGCTGATACCCAGCCCAAGAACTCAGTAACCATCCATCATCTCATCAGCAGCATGTTCAGGTGGTGTTCAGGTGTATGGAGGCCCAGTTCACTACTGAGCCTCATTAGGAGCTGAATTCACAGAACCTGGCTACAAGAAATAAACCCCCCCAGAAATGAATGTAGTTGAGTAAGATGCACAGTACGTTGTCTTTGATTTGTAGAGCTTTCAGAAAGTTTTCAAACCCTTTAACTTTTCCCCCCGACATTTTGTTATATTGAGGCCTTATACTGAAATAATAATAACACTACTACTACTACTACTACTACTACTAATGATGATAATAATAATAATAATAATAATAGTAATAATAATAATAGTAATAATAATAATAATAA